>APFE031615577.1:89060-102278 GCA_000404065.3 Pinus taeda
TCTGCATGAAAGTGCGTGAACTTTTCTCTGCATGAAAGTGCGTGAACTTTTCTTTGCATGAAAGTGCGTGAACTTTGTTGCACTATAATTTATCATCTGAGATGAGTGGGTTGCCATCAAGTACAACATATGTATCATAATGCCAACAAAAGGGAAATGGTGTGAGTTCCATAAGAGCCCCACTCACAACATTAGTGATTTTTGAGCTAAGAAGTCACTGGTGGCCGAGCTAAAAGCTTCTAAATTATATGTAGGTTTTAACCCGTACAAAAATTACCTGCATATGAATTCTAAAACACAGAAAATAAACAATGCGAGAGCATAACAAATAAAACACATATACACAGAGATTTTCCCCTGGATCCCAAAACCGAGACTACCAACTTGATTTTTCATTATGTTCCTTTCAATGTTAAAATACATATATATACATGCTGAAGCATCCAATACCATGGACCGAAAACCATCGCGCCCAAAACCATGTCCGAAAACCATGCACAAAACCATAGGTAGGTCCATTCACCTAATATAGGGTCCCAAAAAAATTCCTCGAGGCGCTGCCATGGACCCCATAGAAGGGGGCTCCCTGCCCCCCTCAAACCCCCCTTTGACCCCCCCTCTACTCAATCAACGCAATGAAGGGGGGGTTGCGGCCCCCCTCTAGCCCCTTGGTTAACTAAGGCGGCTAGTCGTGGAAAGAATATAACACAACCCAACATCAGATGCATATTCTGACTTTGAGTCAAAACCTGACAAGGGGAATGAAGAAGGGAAGTAGATTATTGATGCGGAGCCCAACGCTACTATTTCCACCACCAAGATCCATACTATTGAGCTCGAAGATCCAAAGGATAGGGAGTGACTCTTCCACTCACAGATGTGGGTGAAGGGTTCTCTGCTATAGTTCATTGTTGACCACACAGGCCAAAAGAACCTCATTTCTGGAGAGGTCATGAAGTGGTTGGCCTTACCAATTGTAACACCCTCCTCCCACATATACCCAAGAAACCAGCTAGCTAGGGTAACACATGCGATGAGAGGCCACTATGATATGATTCGACCTCCTATGTCATGTGAAGGAAGTGGAAATGACAAAAGCACACCATACAGACATTCAACATCAGCATTGGGACCCTCAGGAAACAATCCAACCTTTCTGCCAACCAACCCCTAGGTCCTGCTAAGATTTTGGACCACTTGACTTCTAACGCTCTCATGCTATGGGAATTCTAGCGTCCAGGGATCTTTGGATGTTCTCACAGGCCTGCAAACCAACGTCCATGGACTTTTCTTGTTTGTGTTCTGTTAGCGTCCCTAGGATTTGAGCCACTTTTTCAGGCCCAGAGCCCAGGTCACTACCCATAATTGAATCACATCTTGTTGTAGCGGCTACAACCACCCTCCAAAATTTTTCCTTAGCTTTGTTTTGGAGCCTCCCTACCAATCATCCTCAGCAGCATGTCTTGCACTGTCAAGTACAAGAGCTTCAGTTGTTTTCTAGCAGATTGCCAGCTTATGCATGATAAATTATTTCACTCCCATCATAGGCTATTTCTTCGGACTTGGTCCAACTGAAGGCTGAGCAACTCCCTCAAGAAATTACACAATTCTGGAGGGGAACCAGTCTTCCCTCCAAAAATTGTGTAATCCTGACTGGCAGCCTGTTGGGCTCAGAAACTGCACAATCTTGTCAGTCAACCTTCCTAGAGAAAATTGCACAATCTGGCCCAACAGGACTGCTCAACCCAAAAATTGCTTAATTCTGGATAGTAGTAAGCTACTCAGCCTAGAAATTGTGCAATCCCTCTAGGCAACCTACCCAGCTCCCTCCTAGAAATGCAAAAATTTCTCCCTCAGGCAAGCAGGCTGTTGCATGTGCCATTGGGTTGACCAGTTCCACCAGGGACTGAGAAAACTTGACTTGCATGCATGGGATGTTTTTTCTTGAAATAGAAAAAATCAACATGCAAAAAGCATCCCTAGATTTTGGGGAGCTATTTTTAGCAGCTGGAGGTTACATGCAAAGATCGTTTTAGAAACTTTCCTCCAAGTGTTGCTTTTTCCTAGATTTGTGGCATGCACATCATAAGCATCAAACTTATTTATTTAACGCTTCAGAGCTCACTTCTGCACATTGGTCTTGGAGCTATGACATCCCACAACACATCTAGGAGTCTTCAACACATCCAGCTCAGCTATTTCTAGGTAAGTCAGCTTAACTTGTCATATACAACATTTTTGTCGCTTTTTGTGTTTTGGCTTGTGTGAGTGATATTTTGCTTGATTTTTGTGAATGCTTATTGTCATTTGCATGCATATTAGCTTTTACTAGCACCATTTCAGTTTTCATTAGCATATCATTGCTTTCGCATGCATGACTCTGTTTTACATGAACGATCGTTGATTCGGCAACTCGCTTCACACACATGCATGTTGTTCCATTTTCTAAATCTTGCATTCACTATTTGCATGCATGATCACTCATTCCTGCTGACACTCAATATTGCCATGCTTCCACATACACATTTTCTTTCAGTTGCCCGTCGACGGGTTTGGGAAACCTTAACCTAGACTCTGCCTCACCAAGACAACATTGCACAATCCTAAGAGGGAAGGCTCTGCCTTCCTCCCATAAAATGCACATTTCTACCTAGTAACTGTCCTCCATTCTTGCATTGCACAATTATGAGGGGCAGTGACTACTGGCCCAAAAAATTGCGCAATGCAGTCATTGGGTCTGCAACCCTTGCTAGCTGAAATTGTGCATTGCGAAATCCCATCACCCAATAGGCTAGGTTGGATTGCGCATTGTGCAATTCGAGTAGCCAGCTAGCCTTCAGATAGCCCAGACTGTCTTTTGCACAGTTCCGGCAGCCAGTCTCTTGGCCTCCTAAGAAAAATTGTGCAATCCTTGCCATTCAATCCCTAGGTATGTTGCATGTTGTTCCTCAAGTTTGCTTTGGTTTTAGATGACAAATTTCTTGCCATGCATATTTCCATGTCTTCAAATCTAGCAAGTGTTCATCTGCCTCTCAACAGTTTAGGATCAATGGCCTCCAAGAGAGTAGGATTGTTGGCTTGATGGGGCCTGACCCAGGTTCAAAGTTAATTAAACAAACAAATCCCTGTACTATTGGCCTTTTGTACAACAGCCCGCGGAGCATGGACTGAGGTCTCACCTGAAGCAGTATGGGGGGATGATGGAACCAAGTTTCTGCACCCTTGAGATGTCTAAGGTGTCGCTTTAGTCCAACTTTGAACCAGCTTCGTGCAGGTCACTTCGCGCACTCTTCTAACCTACGATGCTTTCGCGATTTGTTATAATTATCTTCGTGCAACCCTACTAAGGGACTGCAGTGCTTTCACGTTGCTAAGGCAATGATCTGTGCTAATTCCCCAAGTTACATCACAGATCTTACTCGTCTTCCTTATAAGAGTTAGTTAACTTTGCATAAACAGATACTTATCTTATGTTCACTTATTCAACACATTCATATAAGTTCGTGCATCATGTAAACAGTAAACTTGCAATTCATACCCAATATACCAAATAGGAAAAAGATACATAGAAAGATAAGAAACTTCTCTTTATTAATTCCCCAATGGTTACAGAATCGACTCGCCCTGCGCACTCAACTACAGGGGTCTACGCACTCAGCTATGGGTTACTAGGCCTTTACGCACTCAGCTGCAGAGCCTTCTCCTACTCTACGAACCAACGACTCACCTTATACTTAGGTTCAACTCAATTCATTGTATTCATTCCATTCCATTGATGTCCCTTTACATATTAGAGCCTCACTCTATTTATACAATCCCATGGTTGGCAGACCATGGGTAGATCTCTCAAGTCGACATTACATTACAAAAATGAGGGCGGACAACCCTCTGACTCATTTACAATCTTCACGATCGACACCCACACATTGCGGAGTCTATACATTAGACTTAGTCAAAACTTGGGCTCTAATCCCCAAAACTTTGCCTTGGGGGATCCCGTGCCCAACAGGCCCCCAACACAAACATCGTGACTAGCCCTTGAGTCACTCTGTTGGTGCGGAGATCTTTGCGCAGAGACCTCCCAACTTTGCTCAAACTATTGTGAGGTCGGAAGCACTGAGCCACTATCTATTATATCGCCTGGACGTGCTGTTCAGAAATTGCAGAATTGCTTTCCTACATTTGCACCTGTGTCCCTTGCATTTGCATGATCTTGCCATCAATTGTTGCTGTGATGATGAAGGCATCATCAATCCATGGCTGGACACGTGCCTTCAAAACTTCTTCTTTGTGCCGTGTCGTGTCTAACTTCTCCTTAAGTGCCTTGGTCTATTGCATCCATGTGAGCCTCTATGTAAGGGCCACCATCTGCGTGGTCCCTTTTATATTGTCATACTGTTGCTGCAGCTCGTGTGCCTTTGTCTCCAAGCACTATACGTTCAGGTTCATCTGTAGAGCGGTGAGAACCTTGAACGATTCTTCCAACATTTTGGTGCAGTCCTTCACTGCACTGCTGATCTCTTCGATCCCCGTTGTGATGGTGCTGGCGCGCTATTCCCTTAACTCTAGAGGAGTTGAAGGCTGCACCTTCAACTGCAACTTTGCTATCTGGAGGTTCAGCTCCAACTGAACCTTGGCCATTTCTTCTCGCGCCTCGTGCACCCCTGCTACCAACCTCTGGATGTGCGCCTCTACTGGTGCTTTTTCTGGGATGGCCAGCTCAAGGACCATCTGGTAGGCTTCTTCAATTACTTGTACCATCTGCCTGTTTTGAGACACAACCTCATCGCGCTACAAGCTCAACTGCTCCATGTTGATCCTCTGTTCACTCAACACATGTAGCATGCGGCTCTCCTTAGCCCGCAGTTCTGCAGTAATCCCATCCTGCAAAACATAAAGCCTCTCCCGAGGGAGCACAACCATGTTGATCCCTATTCCTTTCATTGCACTGACTGTAGGACTGTCGGCCTCATTTGCTGTAAACAGTGCCCCCTCTGGCAACACTATTATGTTGGTCGTACGAGCGTGCAAAATTTCCTCGGCTGTGGCTGTTCCTACTCTAAGGTTGGTCGAGAGAGTACCAGCCTAAGGAGTGTACACCTGC
This sequence comes from Pinus taeda, assembly GCA_000404065.3. NCBI lineage: Eukaryota > Viridiplantae > Streptophyta > Pinopsida > Pinales > Pinaceae > Pinus > Pinus taeda. The sequence goes on from APFE031615577.1 coordinate 94,165, forward strand.
AACTCCTGAATCTGTGCTCGGAGGGCCCCCAACACAATCTAATTCTCCTCCACAAAGTTTTGGAGGGCCTCTGTGGTGACGTCGTACATTATCTCTCCTATATCATGTAGATCCCCCTCGGTAAGGGTGATTGGGTTGATAGACATCTTAGACGCTTTTACTTCTTGCGCGACCCCACCTTCTTTCTCGGGTGTTGGCGCTTCAATTGTGTCGACGCTGTCTATGGGTCCGTGCTGCCCTCCTCTTTCTCTATCTCCATCTCTTACTCCTACTCAGGTGAAAGCAACTTTCGGCCCTCACGCTCCGATTCTACTACCTTCTGTGCTTCTGCTACAACCTTTTGTTGTTCTGTTTCTGTTTGCGCAACGTCCCACGCCTCTTGCGCCTTTGCTGTTGTTACCTCATCGTACTTCTTTTATGAAAGCTGTGTTTTCTACAGGAAGTTCCTGTAGAAATTACAGAAGGCTGGAAAGGGATTTTAAAAAGCAGTTTAGCGAACATGGAAGCTTCATCAAGGGTTCATAAGTCCTCCTGTAATCTTCAAACTCCTCCTCTATCATTTACAGGGAGTTGTATAGGGATGATGGCAACATGCCTGAGCAATTTCAACCCATTCTGGTGCACGGTTTCCAAGAAATCAACCTCCATCACCTTCAGCCATTTTTGCATTTTCTCTGTATCCGTGCATCCGTTTCAAAACCTGTTTCATGCAGAGATGAATATGGGTGATAGTAACCTACCCAAGTAGTTTCAGCCGATTCCGATGCACGATTTCTGAGAAATTGACCTCTGTAATCTTTAGCCCTTTTCCATTTTTCTCGAAATCCGTGCATCCATTGACCACCATTTTGCTATGGGAGGTGCATAATGATGATAGGAACATGCTTAGAAAGTTTCAGATCGATCCGGTCTATCGTTCGGGAGTAATGGTGAAAACAAGTTTCTGTCCTGTGGAAATTCAACATCAGCAGCTTGAGGGTGCAGATCTGAACGTGGAAACAAATTCTTGTAGCGTAGATCCGGCCAGAAGACACCTGCACAAGAAAAACAGCCATGAATTAGCAACCAAGCCATCATGCAACCACAAAAACAAATGCAGTAGCAAAAAGCACCTCACAGCAGCCACATTCGACTTCCAGGTACATGACTAAACTTGTTCATCTGATTGCATGAATATAATTTGAGAACTGCGTGAACAATGAGATGGTTGTGGTTAAAAAAATCGGTGGCCAGCCAACTGGCCACCCTCATCCAGTTCTCTAGCACTCAGCCAGAAATCATGGAGCATGTGTGTACATGTAACTCACGTGAAATAAAAAAACAGGGAGTGTTGGCCGTTTGAACACCAGTGCAACTGATCAAGAAGAAAACATACAGTTAATAAATAGCACTACAGTCTGCATGTGGCCACGTACACCTGGCCACTTCACTCCCTCACCACGAATCACGCCGAAATTAAATGATGCTCGGCTGAAAATCTCACCACTCTTTGTTCAACTGCGGTCACAATTGAAGCACGCGTCCACCACTTCTAGATCCGTTAACTAGTGGTCCTCTGCAAGATTCTTGCCTGATTTCTCGATATTTCTACCATTTTTTTAAAATCTCCCACTTATGGGGCTCGCTCAGAGGCGCAGTGGCATTCTACAGGAAACAGGGGGGGGGGGTCTATTACAGGAAGTACAGTATATCCTTCCGAAGCAGAGAAGCCCGAGTTTTTCTTCATCAAGTTTGGAGTTCTGAGAGAGGTAGGCTCAAAACACACTCTTCCATGCATAATACGTTTGAAAGGTGGTGAATTAAACTATTTTGAATAGCGACAAGTCTGCCTGTGAGTTAAAAATATCAGTTGCCTATGTGTAACATGGAATTCTCAGTTGGTTTTGTGTCATCTTCCACGGTTCCCGTTAAAACATTCCCCTGTAATAAAATTGAAGCACTGTGAGGGCTAACCTGTGCATGAAGAATTCGAATTCATATGGCTGTATGTGTGCTGGGGATGAGAATTAAGCTCTGTGCCCTAGAAACCTAATTCTTCCTTGTATATACATCAACGACCGAGTATTTGGGCAGCAAATGCCTTAGAACCAGGGGATTGGTAAAATTTAAAAATTTGAAATTTCCTTTCGTAAAGTTCAAAGGAGGAAACCATAAACAACATTCCCTTTTCTGACCAAAGCATAGAACAAAGTACTCTCACCATGCCAATTGGATGACCTTTTGTGACAGAATTCAAGGTCATGATGATGAGATAAGAGAGGAGTTCTTAATGTCCCTGCAGCCTAAATCAAAGACACTGGCCAGTGTAAATTTCAAAGGGTTGATCCTAAAGCTTACCCAACAACTCATTAGTCGAGTTACTGATCTGCCATTAGGGATACCCTGGAGAAAAGAGGAGAGGGCATTGGGCCAAAAAGCAAAAAAAGAATTCTTCCTACCGGAGGAACAGTTTGCAGAAGACAAGAATGGGGTTTAGAGAGCCAGCCTACATCTTTTTTGGAGCGAGATCAGTCCTCAGATCATGAAATACATTACCTGTGAGGGGCGGTTCAATATTGTTTACGGTTATCACTTTCGGTTGCTAAGTGAACTCAGACATGGGATGGATTTACCACCAGAATAGAAGTTAAGCATCCCCTATTTACTCCTACAATAATTAATTGAGTGTGGCACAAAATTGAAGGAAGGGACACCGGATCAGCTAGCCCATAATGGGCTTATCAAGCTTCTAGTGGAAGATGCCCTCCATGCCTACACTGTCCCTCTCTCCTGGGAGATTTTCCGCAACATGTCCAAGGATGGTGATATTCGAATTCTGGCCAAGGAACTGACTTCATCCAGCAGTGAAGAAAGGGAGCACATTGAGGAAGAAGAGAAAGCCAGGGGTAAGGAAACACAGGATAGACCACCACATAACGAACAAGAAGAGAAGCGAGGGAAAGGCCAAGCTGCTGAGCCCAAAACTGTGGGTAGAACAAAGGCACAAACACCAAGGGAGAAACGATTGCGGAGCAGGGAAGAGAGGACTAAAAAAGTCCAAACAAGGGAGGGCACAACCAAGGCAACCACACCACAATTTAAAAGCAAGACACCCCCAGCCAAGCAGACCGAAACAGTGAAGACATGTTCTATAGGAAGTCAGAAGACAGTTTCTACAGGAAACCAGAAAGCAGTTTCTACAGGAAGACAGAAAACATTCGACACATGACTTTCTACAAGAAGTATGGAGACAGAGGAACAAAAAGGAGAAATCACCTAAGATTTTAGCCAGGGAGGTAGCAGCTGTGCTGGCTACCCTTAGCACATCTCCAAAGCAAAAAGGGCAGCGAAAGAGAGAGCCTTCCATATATTTTAAGGCAAGAAGGAGCATGCGAATAAAAACTGGCAGACGCCAACCACAGTCAAAAGATCCAATTACAATTGTAGACACCCCCAGCTATACAAAAGGAAAAGTCTCCCTCAAAGGCATCCATCACCTATGAACGGGGAAGCCCGAAGACATCCACCTGGAGAGAGAATGAAAATGTTGGACACAACAGCCTCTCTACAGGATGCTGAGACTGTTCTACAAGAAAATTGGGCTAAGCTAAGAGAGACCAAGAAATTGGAGGAAAAGGTGGCCAAAAAATCACAGGAAGAAGGAAAGACAAGGAAACATCTGATGAGCAGCAAAGAGAGGACAAGCTGCAGGCTGAGGTTGAGGCGCTAACAAAACTGCTACAAGAAAAGGAGCACAGGCAGTGGAAAGAAGTAGAGAGAAAAGCATGGTTTCATGACCGAGAAGAAGACATCACTTCAGAAGCTTGGCATGACAAGGAGGCCACCAGGGCCATCAGAGATGAAGAGATAGATTAGTTGCTCAGAGGATGAGCAACACTTTCAGTAGGGGGGTGATGATGAGCCCCAAAAATGGATAACTATATGGGCTCATTCAACCTCCTAATTCAACTTAATCCACCATTCTCATTAGTTTATTGCATTTTTTTGATTATATTTATGCTAATAGAGTGAATTGGGTTAGTCATTATGCCAACAAGTCTAATGTGTGCTTTGTGCAGTGTTTTGGTCAATTTTGAGACAAAATTGGAGGTTTTAATGAGCACTTGGCAGCCAAATTCGTGGGAGAACAAGGGAGAGGATTTTTAGGAAGGTGTCCCCTTCGTTTATGGGCCCTTACCTCGAATTCTCCACCATCAGATCGGAGTTCAAGGGCCACCAAATCGATTATCACAAGGGCAGCCAAGCAAGTCAAGTAGGACTGCTGTTAACTGCAAGTTTTGGGCAGCCGAGTCCCTAAAGTTTAGGAGAACTGTTGGGGTCCTCAATTTGTATAAATAAGAGGGCTTATGGCCTCATTTCAATTAGTCACTTTGTAGGAAGAAGTTAGCTAGTTTGTAGTTCGGTTTTTAGTCATTTTTTAGGCAGTAGTTTAGCTCTCCATTTCAGCACATTTTCAAGTTTTCCTTGTGGACAATTTTTGGAATGTAACTATTCTTTTGATCAATAAAGATGAATCCAGCTTTGCACCAACTCTAATCTCTCTTAGGAGGCTGTAGCTCTTGGGGTTAGGCCCATCTCAAGTGCCCAGTACCTCTTTTGTTTACCTTTATGTGTTTTTGCTGCATTCTTAGAATAAAATCTGTTATTTAGATTAAAATATTGCTTTGTTACTTAGGTCGTTTTTGATGATTAAAATAGCTTTTCATGTTCAGATTTACTTGCTAGGTTAATCACAGGGAAGATCTTTAGAAAAAGGCTACCAAGCGCCTTGGACCTCACCTCACTCTCAGTGGAATCATGAGCTGAGACCAAGTTGACCTTGCTGCCACCAAAAACGCTGTTTTGCTTTGTCATGCAATCCTTAGTGTTGGAATTCTCATTTGCAGACGTTGATATTAGTTGTGTTTAAATGCTTCAGTTTATGATTGCTTAGTTGCATAGTTATTTCACGTATTTCATTTCAAATAAACTTCTGTCATTTCCTTTTGCTGTTACTTAGGTCAGATTAGAGTGAAGTAACTAGGTCATAGGTTTTCTCAGTGTTTGTTTGTTCAGTTTGAAAAATAACTTGCAGAGCGCCTATCATACTTTTCCATCTGCCTATACTCCATCCAACCTACCTGCTTCATCCTCCATTTCATATCCTTGCCTTACCTTTGCCACGTTCCCTCACGTTGACCTACTTTCCATATTATTGTGTAGCATTGCCTTATCTCTCCTTGAACAAATCCAACCGCCCTTATCACTCCTCAGCTCCATCCACCAAAACCTGGACTTTCTCACACCATTATCTCACCTCCATACCCACTCCTTCATCTTTCTCCCTCCATACATCCTCCAAAATCCCATTTCTGAACATCCTGTAGAAAATTACAGACATCCTGTAGAAATTCCAGAACATCCTGTAGAAACCCTGCAGACTTCCTGTAGAAGCTCACGAAAGTGGTCTCTTGATCGCCAAACTTTGTGAAACTATCTGGAAGGGTTCTAGGGACCCCTTAGGCCCTCTCTGAACCTTCCCAACCTCCTGCAAACATTTTCTCTCACCGATCCGCCTCTGCATAATAAAAAATAGTGAAAGCACATGCGTGATAATTCTGACAACTTATTCAAAAATACAAAAAGATGTTTTCTTCAGATATTGATAACCTAGACACATGCATTTTACCTTCCTAGAAGTCAATGGCATTTCTTTCAGTAGCTTGCATCCTCTTTTTCGCATCAGTGGGGCTAGCTGGTAAAATTAGGGTTTGCTAGGTTTTGCATTTCCTTTCAGCTTTTCAGTTTCTTTCTGCAAGGAGATTAGCTTCCTTTGAGTTAGATTTCATCCATAAGTTAAAAAGCTTTTTCTCAGAGCTCATAGAAGTTGGCCTAAGCCCTTAGTGGACTTGTGCCAGCTGACCAAGTGACAGCTGTGGCAAGAGCTAGTACTTGTGCATACAGCGCCGTCGCTTCCAATTTTGTTACGACCTACCGGGTTGATAAAATTAAAGAAGGGAGTCCCAGGAGTTGAAGCATTATTGCTGCAATACTGGAGCCCACCATTCTTTTTGGCACTGTTGCCAGGGATCGAACCTAGGTATTTTTGCTTTACCATGCAATCACTAGTGTACGATTTTCATTTGCAGAAGTTGGTTACATGTTCAGATCTTTGAATGTTTCATTGCATAGTTAATATACATGGTTTACTTGCAAATAAAGCTTCTGTTCATTCTCTTTACTGTTAGCTAGATCAGATTAGGTTGGCATAACTAGGTCTTTGATTTCTTGTAAGTCTTTGTTGGTTCAGTTGGAAACAAAATTGCAGAGCACCTGTGCCACATCTCTATCCGCCCAAACTCCATCAGACCCATCTGCTCCATCCCCTCACTTGGTTTCTTGCCTCACGTTTGCCATTTTGCCCACATAACCCTACCTTTTTATGCAACATTGCTTCAGCCCTCTTTGAACAAATCCAGCCATCTACATCTTCTCTCAACTCCATCCACCAGTCCCTGGACCACCTCAAACCCCTATCCTACCTCCATACCCACTCCTTCATCTTTCTTCATCCATCCATCCTCCAAAATCCCATTTATGAACATCCTGTAGAAGATCATAGAACATCCTGTAGAAATTCCAAAACATCCTGTAGAACCCCTGCAGACTTCCTGTAGAAGCTCACGAATGAGGTTTCTTGATAGCCAAACCCTGTGAAACTCTCTAGAAGGGTGTTAGGGACCCCTTAGGCCCTCTCTGAACCTTCCCGACCTCTTCCAAGAATTTCCTCTCGCCGATCCACCTCTGCACAGTAAAAAACAATAAAAGCACATGCATGATAATTTTGACAACTTATTCAAAAATACAAAAAGATGTTTTCTTCAGATAGAAGTAGCTTAGACACATGTATTTTACCTTCCTAGAAGTAATGGCATCTCTTTCAGTAACTTGCATCCTCTTTTTCGCATCAATAGGACTAGCTGGTGAAATTAGGGTTTGCTAGGGTTTGTGCTTTCTTTCAGCTTTTCAGTTTCTTTTCATAAGCGGATTAGCTTCCTTCGAGTTAGCTTCCATCCATCAGTTAACAAGCTTCTTCTCAGAGCTCATAGAAGTTGGCTTGAGCCCCTAGCGGACTTGTGCTAGCTGACCAAGTGATAACTGCGGCAAGAGCTAGTACTTGTGCATACAGCAACGTCGCTTCCAAGTTTGTTACAAACTTTTGGGTTGATAAAAGTAAAGAAGGGAGTCCCAGGAGTTGCAGCATTATTGCTACAATACTGGAGCCCACCATTCTTTTTGGAGCCCCAAAAATGGATAATTATATGTGTTACACAAAAATATCGTCACCATGACTATTTGTAGTCAGTATGGGTCTATCATCACTTATACTGTCCTCCTAAGCAAGTCTGAGACCTCGGCTCTTCATGTCAAGCTTTGCAAATGAGAGAAAGACATTAAAAATCAATAAAGCTCTGGTTCCGCACTTTCTCTCACTTTTGCCTACGGGCCCACACCCTTTTTTCATGTTACCTGCGTATATGCATGCTCTGTCTGTAAAGGGGTGGGTGCGTACCCCTGTAAAAGTCAAAAAGGCGCAAATTTATTCTAAAAAACTCACTTTGGGTTAATTCTAGATGATTCTAGAAGGAATTTTGACGTGGATTGTTCGCTCCAAGGTGGTTCATGCATCCCAAAAGAGAAGGAGCTAATACCTTGATAGGAGGAGCTATCCCTTTGAAGGAGGTCTTTATCCCTTTTAAGGAGGACCTAGTAACTTCCCTCCATTGCACTATAAATTAAGGTATTGGGTTAGTTGCTGGAGAGGTTAGAAGCTGAACATTTTTAAGGGTAAATGCTGATGGAATTGGGACTTCCTAGTTAAGCTTGAGAGGAGAGATCACATACCTTTTGGCTTCATTGGGAAGTGAGTGAAACTTGTCAAAGTAGAGGAGACTTCTTGTCGGACCCTGGGAGGAGCTTGTACAACATCAAGGCACAAGTTGTAAAGTTCTTCTTTCATTTGAATTAATACAATAAGATTCATTTTCTCAACAAATTGTCTTATGTGGTTTGTTTCATAATCTCCTTGATCATTATGATGAATATGCTTTATGATATTGGCTTTTCAGGTGCTA
>APFE031615577.1:102364-113817 GCA_000404065.3 Pinus taeda
TAATGTGTGCTTTATGCAGTCTTTTTGGTCAATTTGGAGACAAAATCAAAGGTTTAAATGAGCACTTGGCAGCCAAATTCGTGGAGAGGATTTTTAGGAAGGTGTCCCCTTCATTTATGGACCCCTACCTCGAATTCTCCACCATCAGCTCGGAGTTCAAGGGCCACCAAATCGATTATCACAAGGACAGCCAAGCAAGTCAAGTAGGACTGCTGTTAACTGCAAGTTTTGGGCAGCCGAGTCCCTAAAGTTTAGGAGGACTGTTGGGGTCCTCAGTTTGTATAAATAAGACGGCTGAAGGCCTCATTTCAGTTAGTCACTTTGTAGGCAGAAGTTAGCTAGTTTGTAGTTCGGTTTTTAGTCATTTTTAGATAGTAGTTTAGCTCTCCATTTCAGCACATTTTCAAGTTTTCCTTGTGGACAGTTTTTGGAATGTAACTATTCTTTTGATCAATAAAGATGAATCCAGCTTTGCACCAGCTCTAATCTCTCTTAGGAGGCTGTAGCTCTTGGGGTTGGGCCCATCTCAAGTGCCCAGTACCTCCTTTGTTTACCTTTATGTGTTTTTGCTGCATTCTTAGAATAAAAGTTGTTATTTAGATTAAAATATTGCTTTGTTACTTAGGTCGTTTTTTATGATTAAAATAGCTTTTCATGTTTAGATTTACTTGATAGGTTAATCACAGGGAAGATCTTCAGAAAAAGGCTACCAAGCACCTTGGACCTCACCTCCCCCTTAGTGGAATCATGAGCTGAGACCAAGGTGACCTTGCTGCCACCAAAAACGCTGTTTTGCTTTGTCATGCAATCCTTAGTGTTGGAATTCTCATTTGCAGACGCTGATATTAGTTGTGTTTAAATGATTCAGTTTATGATTGCTTAGTTGCATAGTTATTTCACGTATTTCATTTCGAATAAGCTTTTATTCATTTCCTTTTGCTGTTACTTAGGTCAGATTAGAGTGAAGTAACTAGGTCTTAGGTTTTCTCAGTGTTTGCTTGTTCAGTTTGAAAAATAACTTGTAGAGCGCCTATCATACTTATCCATATGCCCATACTCCATCCAACCTACTTGCTTCATCCTCCATTTCAGATCCTTGCCTTAACTTTGCCACGTTCCCTCACGTTGACCTACTTTACATATTATTGTGTAGCATTGCCTTATCTCTCCTTGAACAAATCCAACCGTCCTTATCACTCCTCAGCTCCATCCACCAAAACCTGGACCTTCTCACACCACTATCTCACCTCCATATCCACTCCTTCATCTTTCTCCCTCCATCGATCCTCCAAAATCCCATTTATGAACATCCTGTAGAAAATTACAGACGTCTTGTAGAAACTCCAGAACATCCTGTAGAACCCCTGCAGACTTCATGTAGAAGCTCACAAAAGTGGTTTCTTGATAGCCAAACTTTGTGAAACTCTCTAGAAGGGTGCTAGGGACCCCTTAGGCCCTCTCTGAACCTTCCCAATCTCCTGAAAACATTTTCTCTCATCGATCCACCTCTGCACAGTAAAAAATAGTGAAAACACATGCATGATGATTCTAACAACTTATTCAAAAATACAAAAAGATGTTTTCTTCAGACAGTGATAACTTAGACACATGAATTTTACCTTCCTAGAAGTCAATGGAATCTCTTTCAGTGGCTTGCATCCTCTTTTTCGCTTCAGTAGGGCTAGCTAGTAAAATTAGGGTTTGCTAGGGTTTGCATTTCCTTTCAGCGTTTCAGTTTCTTTCTGCAAGTAGATTAGCTTCCTTTGAGTTAGCTTTCATCCATCGCTTAAAAAGCTTCTTCTCAGAGCTCATAGAAGTTGGCTTAAGCCCCTAGTGGACTTGTGCCAGCTGACCAAGTGACAGCTGTGGCAAGAGCTAGTACTTGTGCATACAGCACCGTCGCTTCCAAGTTTGTTACAAACTATCGGGTTGATAAAATTAAAGAAGGGAGTCCCAGGAGTTGCCACATTATTGTTGCAATACTGGGGCCCACCATTATTTTTGGCGCCGTTGCCGAGGAAGTGTCAGAGTATTGGTGATTGCTGCTATTCTTCTATTTTCTACTACAACCTTCTGCTAAGTAGTTTATTTCATTTCCATTCTGCAATTTCATTTCCGCAAAAGTAGAGTAGACATTTCCTGCTTTCATAGATTAACATTTCAATTCTGCAAGCGTAGATTAGCATTTTGATTCTGCAAGCGTAGATTGGCATTTCAATTCCGCAATTTTAATTCTGCAAGCGTAGCTTAGCATTTCATTCCTGCAATTTCATTTGAGCAAAATAGATTAGTCCTTTCCTGCTTTCATTTCAATTCCGCATTTTCATTTTAATAAGATAGTTAGTTGCAGTTCAATCTTTTTTAGTTTTGTACGTACAAGCAAAAAAAAATAAAAAAAATAATCGACAAAAAAGATTTCCTTTCATGCCTTGTAGGTGTAGAGATAATTCAGAAAAATGATTGCACAACACCCCCACTGCTTTACACAACCAACCTTCTCTCTTCTTTGATGGCTGTGATTAAAGAACCCTTAGGTAGACAGCAAGACATATTTGAAGAACCTCTAGGGGAGAAGAAGAAGAAAACATTCCTCTGGAGCAAATGGCTGCAAACAGAAATGTTGGGAGCAGTACCTTTTCTTCCAACTCAATCTTTAGAGGTGAATGTGAAAATATGATGGAAGATTTCAAGAGTGATATGAGGCAGTTTCTTGCCATCCAACTGGATACCTTCCAGATCCAAAAGAAGCAAGAGGAAGCCAAGAGGGCTTTGGCCATCTTTTGTCCCAGGTGCACTAGAAAGCATCCTAGGCATGAATGTCCATTGCACTCCCTAGAAGTGTGTTTTGTCTGTGAAGAATACCATCCTACAAATTAGTGCCCTTCCTTGCCTGAACTTAAAGTTGCATATCAGAGAGCCAAAGGAGCCACTGAATCACTCTATTATATGAACCAAAGGAGGCCACATGGACCCATACTTTACCAGCAGGAACTGCAAGGGACATCCGAGACCTATTACGACCCCTATCAAGCCACTTCCATGCCTTTTTGGGGTCCCCCTGCTCATCCTTCCTGGTTCATACCTCTTCTTGTTCCTTCACAGATCCATATTATGCTCCTCCAATTGCTCATTCATTTCACTCTTACGCTCAGCCATAGCCTCAGTTGAATGCACCTCATCAGGGGTGGAGGCCCCAGTACAACTCTCCTCCCACTCATTTGCCTCCACCACCTGCCCAACCACAACCCCATCCACATCCATCTCAAAAATACACCTCCACTCAACTACCTGTACCGCCATTTCCAAACCCGCACATTGGAATAGCTCAACCCAATTGCAAAGCTGAGACACAACATGTCCAAATGACTCCTCTTGAGCTCAATGATCTTCATCATAGTTCAGGAAGAGTATTGCAAAAAAGATATTATCTTGAAAGCATTGAAGGACCACATCTGGCGAAAGAAGAGATCAAAGAACCATGGGCTGCACTTGATGAAGATAAGACATCAAAATCAGAGATCGAGAGAGTTCCCTCATGGTTACCATTAAATCTTCCATGTATTCAAGAGAAAACTCAGCAAAAAGAGGAAGATGTGAAGGTCATGATAGAAGAATATATGGAGAATGATCCAGATCATAAAAAGGACCAAGGATATCAAAGCTATATTGAGATATGGTTTCAGACAGTCACTAAGTTGCAGCAGTACTATCTTCTTCAGCTATGTTTGATCCCTTCAAAGTCAAATTATTTGGTCTCTGAAATCCAGATAGCTGTCAAAACATGCATTTCAAGCCTCCACATCATTGTCTCTAGTCTTGATGTGCACATGCTTCATTGGAAGTATTCTTATACTTGAAAATGGTTTTGTTTTTCAAGTAGGGTAGGGTAAAAAAAAAAAAAAAATGAAAATGAGAAGAAAATAAAAATCTAAGGTGAAAACCTCCTCGGAGGCACCTTAGATCGGCTCATTGATTGAAAACCTCCATGAGGCGGTCAATGGGTTGGAAAAAAAGAAGAAAAATAAAGAAAAAAGAAAAAAGAGAAAAGAGAATAAGATCCCTGGGTGAAAACCTCCCTTGGAGGCGCCCAGGGCAGGCAATTAGGGTGAAAACCTCCATGAGGTGCCCTAGTTGTTTTCAAAAAAAGAGAGAAAAAAAGAAAAAAGAGAAAAGAGAAACAGGCCTAATCTCTGTAAAATAATTGCAAGTTGCAGGGAATGCATTGCAGGTAAGGACGGTCGCGCAAAATGAGGATAGGGGTCTGTACTAGGCTATATGACATCCCTAAAGACACTCCCTCCATGGCCACTTTCCTTTCCTAGGATTTGATCACATTCAGGTTGAGATTCCACCTTCTACAGGAAGTTCTGGGCTTTCTAGAGGAAGTTCTGTATTTCTACAGGAAACATCCTGTAGAACCTTTAGATAGGCAAAAATCGATCTTGGGAGGAAATCCGAAGGTTGGAATCTGTTGGTTAGGCCTGCAAGTCCATGTTTCCATCCCTCACCCTTCTCCGTCATTTTTTTCCACCTCATTGTGCTTCTTTCCAAAAAACTGTGTTTTCTACAGGAAATTCCTGCAGAAATTACAGAAGGCTGGAAATGGATTTCAAAAAGGCATTTTGGCGAACATGATAGCTTCCAAAAGGGTTCATCAGTCCTCCTACCTTCTTCAAACTCCTCCTCCATCTTTTCCATGCCTGCGTTATAGCCCAAGCTCATTTTTCTCACCATGCAAAAAACTGCAGAATGCTTGGAAGCAAAAATACATAGTGCTGAAATTTGTTTTTTCCATAACTTGAAAACCGTGCATCCATTTACAAAACCGTTTTATAGGGAGTTGTATAGGGATGATGGCAACATTCCCGAGCAATTTCAGCCAATTCAAGTGCACGATACCCAAGAAATTAGCCTCAATCACCTTCAGCCATTTTTGCATTTTCTCCATATCCGTGCATCTATTTCAAAACCTGTTTCATGGGGAGATGCATATAGGTGATAGTAACCTACCCAAGCAGTTTCAACCAATTCCAATGAGCGGTTTCCGAGAAATTGATCTCTGTAATCTTCAGCCATTTTCCGTTTTTCTCAAAATCTGTGCATCCATTGACCACCATTTCACTCCGAGGTGCACGATGATGATAGACACATGCTCATAAAGTTTCAGATCGATCCGATCTATCGTTCAGGAGCAATGGCGAAAACAAGTTTCTGTCCTGTGGAAATTCAACATCAGCAGCTTGAGGGTGCAGATCTGAACCTGGAAACAAATTCCTGCAGCGTAGATCCGACCAGAGGACACCTACACAAGGAAAACGACCACGAATCAGTAACCAAGCCATCATGCAACCACGGAAACAAATGCAGTAGGAAAAAGCACCTTACAGCAGCCACATTCGACTTCCAGGTACGTGACTAAACTCGTTCCTCTGATTGCATGAATATAATTTGAGAACTGCGTGAACAATGAGATGGTTGTGGTTAAAATAATCGGTGGCCAGCCAACTGGCCACCCTCATCCAGTTCTCTAGCGCTCAGCCAGAGAACATGTAGCATGCGTGTACAGGTAACTCACGTGAAATAAAAAAATAGACAGTGTAGAGATCTTGAACTCCAGCGCAACTAATGGTAAGGGATTCCAATTAGAAAACATCCAGTCCCATGGTGAAACTGCAGTCTACATGTGGCCATGTACACCTGGCCACCTCACTCCCTCACCATGAATCACGCCGAAATTAAATGATGCTCGGCTGAAACTCTCACCACTCTTTGTTCAACTGCGGTCATAACTGAAGCACGCGTCCACCACGTCTAGATCAGTTAACCAGTGGTCCTCTACAAGATTCCTGCCTGATTTCTCGAGATTTCTGTCGTTTTTAAAAAATCTCCCGCCTATCGGGCTCTACAGGAAGCGCTGTTTCGTTCTACAGGAAGGCTTCTACAGGAAACACAGAAAATTGCCATGCAGAAAGGAAGCCTGGGATTTTCAGCGAAGTTCAAGCTCAAAACGAGGTAGGATCGGGGAAACTTCTTTGTGCATGATTTGTTGGTGCAAAATGGCGAATTTAACACGACATTAAATTGAAAAATGAGAGTAAAAAGTCTGCCTATGCATTGAGAACAGTGGAAGTCTGCCTACATGATTCAATGAGTTTACCCATTCTTCTCTTCTGCTTTCGAAATCTCCTCATCAGTTTAAAAAAAAAAAAAAGAAGAAAAAAAAATCCCTTGCAATGAAGACATGCAGCAGTTGAGACCAACCTGTGTGTGGAAAAACCCAAATTTACATATTTATCAATGTGTTGAAAAAACCAGCGTCCTTATGCTCTGATTTGTAAAAATTTTCTTTCATAAACAGACAGACCAATTCGAGGTGACATCAATTTTAACACAAGGGAATTACTACCATTTGATGTTGTAAAGAGCACACGAAAAATTCCTTCTTGGGTTAAGAAAACATTGAATTCAGTTGTCCTCTATTTCAGTGATTGACTGTGTTTTTTCCCACTTGAGCATTTTCTCTTTTTTTTTGGTTAAAACAAAAACTCAACACCATGCCAACTGAAGAAATTGAGAAGAACATTGATGAGGGAGCACAAGACATTCAAGCAGAGGGAAAAACAAAGGAAGAACAAAAGGAAAAAGAGGAATTTGACATGACCACTGAGCATGAGACAGAAAAGGAGACAATAACAAAAACAGAGAGGGCGAAAAAGGAAAAAGGTTGGGAAGAAAAAGGCCAAGAAAGCCCAAATGAAAGTTGGCACAACCAAGGCAACCAAACAGGAATTAAAAGGAAAGACACATCCAGCTAAACAGGCCGAAACAATTTCTACAAGAAGCCAGAAAGCAGTTTCTATAGGAAGACATAAAAGAGTCGACACAAGACTTTCTATAGGAAGCATGGGAATAGAGGAACAAAAAGGAGAAATCACCTGATATTTTAGCCAGGGAGGCAGCAGCTGTGCTGGCTACCCTTAGCACATCTCCAAAGCAAAAAGGGCAGCGAAAGAGGGAGCCTTCCATGTATTTTAAGGTAAGGAGGAGCATGCGGATAAAAACTGGCAGACCCCAACCACAATCAAAGGAGCCATTTACAATTGAGGACACCACAACTAACCAAAAGGAAGAGTCTCCTTCAAAGAGATCCATCATCTATGAATGAGGAAGCCAAAAGCCTTCACCTAGAAAGAGAAAATTAAAATGATGGACTCAGAGACAGTTCTACAGGAAGCTGAGAATTCTCTACAGGAAACTCGGGCTAAGCTAAGAGAGACCAATAAATTGGAGGAAAAGGTGGCCAAACAATCATAGGAAGAAGGAAAGACAAAGAAACATCTAATGAACAACAGAGAGAGGACAAAGCTGCAGGCTAAGTCTGAGGCTTTAACAAAACTGCTACAAGAAAAGGAGCATAGGTAGTGAGAAGAAGTAGAGAGAAAAGCATGGTTTCATGACCAAGAAGAGGACATCACTTCAGAAGCTTGGCATGACAGGGAGGAAGAGATAGATTAGTTGCTCAGAGGATGAGCAACACTTTAAGTAGGGGGGTGATGATGAGCCCCAAAAATGGATAATTGTATGGGCTCATTCAGCCTCCTAATTCGACTTAATCCACCATTCTCATTAGTTTATTGCATGTTTTTGATTATATTTATGCTAATAGAGTGAATTGGGTTAGTCATTATGCCAAAAAGTCTAATGTGGTGCTTTATGCAGTCTTTTTGGTCAATTTGGAGACAAAATCAAAGTTTAAATTGAGGCACTTGGCAGCCATTTGGGAGAGGAGTTTTAGGAAAGGTGTCTTATTATGGACCCTTACCTCGAATTTCTCCACCATCAAGCTCGGATGTTCAAGGGCCACCGAAATCGCTACAAGGGCATAAGCAAGTCAGTAGGATGCTGTTAATGCACAGTTTTGGGCAGCCGAGTCCTAAAGTTTAGGGAGGACTGTTGGTTCTCAGTTTGTAAAATAAGAGGGCTTTAGGGCTCATTTAGTTAGTCTTTGTAGGAAAGAAGTTAGCTAGTTTGTAGTTCAGTTTTTAGTCATATTTTAGGCAGTAGTTTAGCTCTCCATTTCAGCAATTTTAAGTTCCTTGTGGTCAGTTTTTGGATGTAAGTAATTCTTTTGATCATAAAGAATGAATCCAGTTTGCACCAGCTATCTCTCTAGGAGGCTGTGCTCTTGGGGTGGGCCCATCTCAAGTGCCCAGTACCTCCTTTGTTTACCTTTATGTGTTTTTGCTGCATTCTTAGAATAAAATCTGTTATTTAGATTAAAATATTGCTTTGTTACTTAGGTCATTTTTGATGATTAAAATATCTTTCCATGTTTAGATTTACTTGATAGGTTAATCACAGGGAAGATCTTCAGAAAAAGGCTACCAAGCACCTTGGACCTCACCTCCCCCTTAGTGGAATCATGAGCTGAGACCAAGGTGACCTTGCTGCCACCAAAAACGCTGTTTTGCTTTGTCATGCAATCCTTAGTGTTGGAATTCTCATTTGCAGACGCTGATATTAGTTGTGTTTAAATGCTTCAGTTTATGATTGCTTAGTTGCATAGTTATTTCATGTATTTCATTTCGAATAAACTTTTGTTCATTTCCTTTTGCTGATACTTAGGTCAAATTAGAGTGAAGTAACTAGGTCATAGGTTTTCTCAGTGTTTGTTTGTTCAGTTTGAAAAATAACTTGTAGAGCGCCTATCATACTTCTCCATCCACCCATACTCCATCCAACCTACCTGCTTCATCCTCCATTTCAGATCCTTGCCTTACCTTTGCCACATTCCCTCATGTTGACCTACTTTCTGTTAACACCCAGGTTGTTCCCTATGACTCCCAAGGGAATACTGCCGGGGTAACTACTAACCAATCTTTGGATTACAGCTTCTAGCCTAGCTGTAATCAGAGAGGGCTCTCTCTGTAAGGTTTGTCACTGTTCTGTGGAGATTTTAGGCTAGTTATGAAGTAAAGGTTTGTTTGTTTTTTGTTTGATTGGGAGGATGCTTTCTGATAGTTTTGAAGTGTTATCTGCAGGTGAATTAGTCCATTGGGCAATGGAGTCTGTGGCTGAGGGTTTCTTGGAATCTTGAATTTGGTGCAGCTGGAATTACAGGGCCTTTATATATTTTATGAAACAAACTATAGATTGTGATAATGGATTGTGAACAACCAGTGAAAAGCAGTAAAGAATTTTTCACTAAGCTGGGATGTGAGAAAAGGGATGTATTCCACAGGAGCAAACTTGAATTCCTGAAACAATAGATCACTGTGATGATATAGTGTAAAAGGTAGCAATTAAGAATTACACTTTCATTACCATAACTGAAGAAAACATTTATAATAGCTTAGATTGAGTTCAGGGTAATTTGTGATTAAGTGTGAAAGGTAGCAATTAAGAATTACACTTTCATTACCATAACTGAAGAAAACATTTATAATAGCTTAGATTGAGTTCAGGGTAATCTGTGATTAAATCCTGAGACTATTCTTTTTCCTTGCTATTTAGATATTTAATACATGGAAAACATGAATGCTATATGAAACATGAGAAACATATAACAAAGAGTAACAAGAGAAAACTTATTGAGTCATGAGATACGCAGGAGTCCTGCAACATTCAGCTATACACCAGCAAGACATCAAGAGACACAGAGCTTTGGAAATTCCATCATCCTTTGTATTAATTCTCTGAAGATTTACAGTAGAAGAGGAGCAGAATAGATATCAAAGATTTCTTACATCCAATGTCCAACCCCTGCTAACAAATGCGAGGGGGAATATATAGAAGTTTATTACAAAATATCTCAGGCATTGAGTCATCTGAGAGCGAAAATATCTTCTTTCACTCGTACAGGGCTTGCAGAGGAGAAGTTATTACAATCTTTAATGCACTTTAAAGGCTCCTAACTCTTTGTCAGGACAATTTTGATCTTTGGAGCTCACGGAGTCGGTTGAGTGCTTTGATACAGCTGCTGAATGACGTGTCTGTGCAGCTTTGTCTTCCTGTAGCTTCTTGGCCCTGTCACCTGTGACTGCTGATGCTGCTGTTGTGGCCGAGTACCTGTGCTGAGTTGGCTCAACCTCTTTCTGCATACCTGCTGATGTGTCTTTATTTTCCTGTGTATGAAAAATTTAATATTTTCAAAAAGAAAAATTACGATGACTGACTTTGATTTAATAGTAATCGTATCATCTCTTCCCACACATCTGGGGCAGACAACTGATGTTTCAAAATTGACCCCATGGTCTCATCAGCCTTTGTATATTTATAAAAATGAGAGGGCTCATCAAACAAATGTGTAATTTCATTCCTAATAAAAAATAGATTTTCTACTCTGTTAAAGAGGATCTGCCCTGTTACTGGTCCTGCTTCTGTTGATGCACTAGCTACCTCTGAAATTTGAGTTGCTGCAAAATTTTTTACTCTCTTAGCATATTTCTCATGTGAGAGTAACTTTCCTGATGGATCCAATGGGCTAGGAAGCCCCCTGTTCTGCAATGCCATAAACCTGTTCTGGAATTTGTTGATATCTGGTTGCATGTCCTGGGTTCTTCTTTCCAGGGTCTGAATCAGGTTTCTTAATGTCAGGACCCTTTTGATTAGTGAGATGGTCTCTGTCCTGTTTCCAATTCCCATTTTTATGAGCTGGGAGCTTGTCCTGTAGTTTAGCACGTCTATCATTCTAATGGCAATCTCAGGCATACTACCTAGAGATGCCCTTGCCCTTTGTATCTCTTTGCGTGCTTTTCCAATGAGCGTTATTTTCTCATGGATGGCCTCAATATACTCCCACTGATCTGTTATAGACTGGCCAATATTGCCCCAGGTGACCCTTTTAAGCTCAGATGTAACTTTGTCTAGTGTGAGCTCTTTTTCTAGCTTAGTAATCCTTTTCTTGAGGGTCTTTACCTCCCTCTCTCTTTCAGCCACATTCTGCTTGGACTTGTCATATTTTTCATTTATTTTTGCCAGATTGTCCTGGGCTTGACTCAGCTCAGACATCTGAGACTCCAAGACCTGAATTTCGTTCCTCAGCTTTTGCATATCAAGGCTTTCAGCCTACTCTGTTGTTGGTGCTGAGGTGGAGGGAGCTGTCTGTTGTTCCTGTTGGCTGGGAGGGGCAGTAGTTTGAAGGATGTCCTCAAGATTTATTGTTTCTGGAGGTGGCTGTGAGGTTTTCCCTGCCTCCTTTTGCTGCAATGCTGCCTCTAATGTGGCCTCTGAATCTTGCAGCTTTTCCTGAGTTTGGATGAGCTCTTTCTATAGTGTCATCAGTAGAGAAGTTGCATCCTTTTCCTGCCTCTGTTGGGCAACCTCTTCTGTTTGTGGGTGAAGAGTTGCTGGGATCTTTAACCTCTTTTTTAATGCTGCCATATCAGCATCCCTTAGCTTGAGGACTTCTTGCACAGCCTTCACATCTTTAGGATCATGCCCAAACTCTATTA
>APFE031615579.1:0-20406 GCA_000404065.3 Pinus taeda
TTTTATTTGTTCTTATAATAAAAATGTACAATGTTATGGTAGTTACAATCATTAGAGTTCGAAGAATAATAAGATAAACAATAAGACAAGCTATAAGTATCTGATATGATATTATCTTCATATTTGTAACTTTGCACCTCATCATCATCTTTGTTACCTTTATTTGTCTTTAAATTAAACATATAAAATATTTTGAATTCTAAAAATGAATAAAATCATTAAATAATAAGCAAAACAAGTGGACAAATTACAAGTACCTGATATTATATTTTGTCCTTAATTAAAGCTTTGTTTCACATTCACTTGATCAATGTTTTTGTTCTCCTTGCTTGTCGCTATAATAAACATAAAAAAAAACGTTATAAATTGTGACAATGAACAGAACTCATTAAACAACTATACAAAAAACGAATCATCTTTAATCGTCCATATAATATTTTGGTCTTGATTATAGTTTTGTGGGACATTCCATTGGTCACTATATTCACTCCCTTTATTTCCTACAATAATCAACATATGAAATGCTATGAATCACGATAAAAAAAAAAATAAAAAAAAAAAATAAAAAAAATAAATAAATAAATAAATAATAGATAAATAAATAAATAAATAGATTTAAACAAAAAAAAAAATTAAAAAAAAATAAAATTAAAATAAATAAAATAAAAATTATTAAAAAAAAATATATATATATATATATATATATATAATATATAATATATTACAATGATTAATACCAATTTATATCTCCATCATTCCATGGTCATTGTCTTGATTAATTTCATTCTTCTCATAATTCCCTATAATAGGCATCCAAAAACGTTATGAATATGGAAATTAAATAAATTCAAAAAGTAACAAGAGCAACAACCAAACAAATTATATACCTGGTATGATAACTTTTTCTCCTCCTCCTCCTGTTTCCATATCTATTTTTTTTTCAACATCATAAGCATTATATTGATTGTTTTTTTGATTAACACTTTCATTATTCTTTTTTTTAGAATCTCCATCATTAATCATTTTAGTAAACACTTTGACTACTAAGAAACCCAAGCAAAATAGTATCCAAAGTATTATAAGAGAAACAACAAAGGAACTATGGTACCTGAATTTTCCAAAAAGCTAATGGATCCTAGATTTGATAATTGAAAAGATTTGTAATTTTTCAACATAATTATCCTTCGTGACTGTTTGCACAACACATGCAATTCTTCTTCCATATGTACAACAAGCCTTGATTAATTTGTCCCCGCATAAAGAGAAATAACCACTTTTGAATCACTACATTGTTGGTGTTTTTTCAATAAATCCATTCATAAATCATAATCTCTCCCATTTTCATCAAATATCTCTTCAAATGTGTGAGAGTATTTTGAAGCCTCCAAAATTTGTAATTTTGAAATATATAAATGTATAGTAAAAACTATATCATAACTATAATTGTTTTGAGACTTATATTCATAAATGCCACTAGTCATTTTATAGTTGAACTTGGAGTTCTTTATGGAAATTTCCAAAGACTCCCGTACATTATTACAAAACCAAAGTTCTACTAAGAGAATTGTAGTAAAGTCATTCAACACATTTTTTTTTATAAGTCGAAAATATTCAATATAATATCCCTTGTGGAATGGTCCTTTTTTCAAAGCCAATGTATCCAGAACAACAAGGTGAGTATGTAAAATTGGTTGCAACTGACATTGGAAAAGAGTGAAAAAGTGTTGACAAAAGAGCAGGGCCCCCAAAATGATAACCAAATTCAAAACTGTTGTCAACTTATTGAACACTTCTTGATCCATTTATCATTTTGTCAAGGAGTCCACATGCTTGCTGAGAAAGGGACTCTATCTTTGTATTACGTGTTCCTTTTACATAAGTAGACCCCTTCACCATGTTGCAAAAATTGGAAAATATGATATCGTTAATTTCATAATGCTCAACAATTGTGAATGTGGTAAGAGTCTTCTCATTCAATTTCTCATCATGACTTTGACAATATGTAACCTTCTCATCATGACTTTGACAATATGTAACCCTTGCATCCAATATTGTTCTATTGGATTTCAATTTAGAACAATAATATCTTAGTTTTATGACATCTATTGGATGATTAAGTGGAATAGAAAACCAAATGGTTCCATCCAATAGCTTATCTACTACTGAAGCAATTTTTTCCATGGTCAACCCCTGAAGGGGCTGAAGAGTAGTTGTTGTCAAACTGTGTAGACTATTTCTCTTGTAGTTCTGAAAATCAAGTGGCTTGGAGAACACTTTAATGTGCCTATTGGTAACAGTTAAAAACAGTGTCCAATTTATCCCAAATAGGTTGATCAAGTTATAAGAGAATTTGTTTATTAAAAAAAATTGTTATTGGAAAGTCGAAAGAGCACAACATTTTATCATCGATCTGATAAAATAATAAATATAAACTAATCAACAACCATTTATTAACATAATGTCTAACCATTTTAACAAAGTATAAACTAATTTTAAAATTGTCATACCATTTAAAGATTTTGTTGTCGTGTTTCTTCAACTTCATTTTTCCTTTGATGCTTCCTTTGAATTTTCACTAGCTTCATAGTCCATGGTTTCTAAAAAAAAACACACACACACACACACACTATTATCACAATTTCGAATTATTGAAGAAAGTATGAATTTATAAATACTATAACCACTCGCATCATTATATGTGTAACAAAATGAACAAGATCAATAACAAGTGTAGAACTCACAATAATATCTAATCATGGTGTTGATTAGAAAAAAGACACCCCCAAATAATTTATTATATTCTTTTAATCGTGACAACAGGCAGGCTAGCACCTACTAGCCTTCCTTCTAGCACAAGCATAAGCACATTTCCAAAAGACATTACATTGTGAATAAATAAAAACAATTGTAGAAACTACAACATCATATTTACACAAAATTTATCTTTTATAGTCATGTATAGTCTTACCTTGCTTTAGAAACCATAAAAGAAAAATACAATGAAAGAACATTAAGAATGGAAATCATTATATTTTCTTCTAGATCTTTGTCTAACACAAAGACAAACACATAACAACATTGTAAGGTGAAAGAAATAGAGAATGTGATAGAATTACTTCTAGCAGAAACACAAGCATATTGCCAACAAGAATGTTGCAAAGCAAAATCAATATTTGCATCCTAGATTTCTTTCTATCACAGACACATGGATATTGCCAATAAAAACATTGTATTGTGAAATAAATCTAGCACATTCTAGAATTATTTTTTAGCACGAACACATGCATATTTCCAAGAAAAACATTGCAAACAAAAAAAAATATAACATAAGCTAGAGTTCCTTTTAGCACAAACACAAGCACGTTGACATTAAAAATATTGCAAGGCAATGGAAATGTAACACATTCTAATCTCCCTTCTATTGCATAAAAGAAGATTGCCAATAACAGCATTGCATTGTAAAGTAAATCTAGTGCATGCTAAATTTCTTTCTAGCACAAACACAAACACGTTGTCAATAAAAACATTCCAATAATAATATTTCCCAAGACATCTCCATGCTTATGAAAATTGACCTTGCTTTTTAGAGATAATGAGGTTTTAGTCCATACCTCAATAGATTGTTGTTACAATATAAAAAATCTTAAACCCTCGCATTACTAGAAGGCCCTTCATATGGAATATGTGGTCTAAGAATGAGATATCGTACAAACATAAGCATGTTGCCAACAACAACATTGCATTGTGAAAAAAAACATTTTATATTACCCTCTATCACATACACAAGCACATTGCCAATAAAAACATTGCAAGGTGAAATAAATATATCATACGTTAAATTTCATTTTAGCATAAAAACAAACACATAACAACATTGTAGGGTGAAATAAATCTAGCATGTGTTAGAATTACGCTTAGCAAAAAATACAAACATGTTTCCAACGACAATATTGCAAAGAAAATTAAATGTAGTAGATGCTAGATTTATTTCTAGTACAGGCACAAGCACATTTCCAATAACAACATTAGAAGGGGAAAGAAATTTAAGCATAAGATAAACCAAAAAAATACAAAAAACAAAATTTGTATCAACATTAGTAGATGAAAGAAATCTAACATGTGCTAGATTTACTTATATCACAAACACAAATATGTTGTCAACAACAACATTACAACAGGGTAAAAGAAAATCTAGCACATGCTATATTTCTTTCTAGCACAAACATAAGTAAAGAGCATTATTGTATGGCTAAAGAAACCTAATACATGTTGGATTTACTTCTAGAACAAACACGAGCATATTACCAATAACATCGTTATAAGGTAGCACAAACAAAAACATATTGCGAATAATAACATTGTAAGGTGAAAAAAATCTAATGTGTGTTATATTTCATTCTATCATAAACACAAGCACATAACAACATTGCAAGGTGTCAAAAATCTAGTATGTGCTAAATTTACTTCTATCACAAACACAAGTATATTGTCAACAACAACACTGCAAGAAACCTAGTGCATGCTAAATTTCCTTCTAACATAGACAGAAACACATTGCAAAATAAAAACAATGCAAGGCATTTGATTTCCTTCTAACACAAATAATTATATTGTCAAAATTAATATTGCATTGTGAAAAAAATATAACACATACTAGATTTCCTTCTAGTACAAATTCACAAACATATTGCCAACAACAACATTACTAGACAAAACAAATCTACCCCATGCTAGATTTACTCCTATCAAAAACACAAGCATGTTGCAAATAGCAACATTACAAGGTGAAAGAAATATAATTCATGGTATATTTCCTTCTAATGCAAACATAATCACATAACAACATTGTACAGTGAGAACAATTTAATCTGTTATATTTACTTCTAAAACAAACATATAAATATTTCCAATGATAACATTACATGACAAAACAAATCTAGCACAAGCTAGATTTCCTTTTAGCCCAAACAAAAACATGTTAGCAATAACAACATTGAACCACACTAGTTGGTTCGAAACGCGTCGACAAAGGTCTTTCTATATGTGATTTACGCCGAAACTCTTCTTATAACTATGATGGATCACAGAAGCCTCAATTCTACAATAACAACATTGCAAGATAAAATAAAATCTAATGTGTTAGATTTCCTGTTGGCGCAAACACAAGCACATAACAACATTATAGAGTGAAAAATCTAGCAAGTGCTAAATTTATGTCTACCACACATACAAGCACATTGAAACAACAACATTGTAGAGTAGAAGAAATCTAGCCTATGCTAAATTTTCTTCCAACACAAACACAAGCACATTTCAATTTGAAAGAAATCTAGTGCATGTTATATTTCCTTCTAGCACAAACACAAGCACATAACAACATTGTAGGACTAAAGAAGTCTAGTGCATGCTAGATTCATTTCTATCACAAACACAAGCAGATTGCAAGCTGAAGGAAACAAAACACATGCTAGATTCATTCTACCACAAGCAACCATATCTCCAACAACATTGCATTGTGAAATAAATCTAGTGCATGCAAAATTTCCTTCTAGCCCAAAGATAAGCACATCACCAATAACAACATTGCAAGGTGAAAGAAATCTAATGTGTTTTAGATTTCCTTCTAGTATAAACACAAGCAGACACAAACATTATAAGGTGAAAGAATTCTAGTGCATGCTAGATTTACTTCTAGCACAAACACAACCATGTTGACAACAACAACATTACAGGGCAAGGAAATCTAGCGCATGCTAGATTTCTTTCTAACACAAACACAAGCACATTACACGATGAACGAAATCTAACCTGTGCTAGATTTCCTTCTAACACAAACACAAGAACATAACAACATTGTAGGGTTAAAGAAATATAACACACTAAATTTATTCTAGCACAAACTGAAGCATATTGCCAATAACAATATTGCAATAAAAGAAATCTAGCATGTGCTAAATTTCCTTCTAAGGCAATCACATGCAAAATTCCAATAACAACATTGCAAGGTCAAAGAATTCTAGCATATTTCCTTCTAGCACAAACAACCAAATTTCCAACCACAACATTGCATTGTGAAAGAAATCTAGTGCATGCTAACTTGCCTTCTAGCTCAAACATAAGCACATAAAACAATGTAAGGTGAAAAAAATATAACATACGTTATATTTACTTTTAGCAAAAACACAAGCCTATTGCCAACAACAACATTATCAAGCAAAAGAAATCTAACACATGCTAGATTTCATTCTATCATAAACACAAGTGTATTGCTAACAACAACATTGTAAGATGAAAGAAATCTAACGAATGTTAGAATTCCTTTAGCACAAATAAGCACATAACAACTTTAACCCTTAGTAGCTCCCACACACATACTTTTATTTGCATGTCTCTTTTTTGACACCTAGCACCCCTCAAATCATCTCATGGACTTTTTTTAGAAGCCAATGCACTTTTATCATAATGATTAAGTTATATGAAACCCGCTTTGTATGCACATGGGGTCTTACCCCCTCATACTCTTTTCATCTTATTTGGTCTACAGCGCTAATGCGTTTATTGGTGTGCATGAAATATCATATTTGCAACACCGGACTTTTTAGCCTCAAAACATATAAAAGCATGTGCCCACCAATACTTTGGTCCCAAAACACATACACATACATGCACTTTGCGTTTAACCACTGTTACCTTTCCCATTTATTATAAGCATTGTAAATTAATTTAAATAAAAATGTGTCGAGTTTAGGGACACATCCCAGAGTTAAGGAGGGAGGGAATTGTCCAGGATATTGATTGTTTGATAGCATCCATGGAGGCTGACAAGTGTGAACAAGGGACATGTTGTAAAAATAGCAGCTAAGGATGAAGGCAAGAGTATGCCTTTGAGTAACTGAACACAGGGCAACAAGACCAATGGAAAGTTGGCCACGTAGCAAGGAACCAGTTTGTGACTAGGCGCGCATAGGATTGTTGGCCGCCTGTGGTAACAACAGAAAATTCTAGGAGACAAGGGGGAACAACACACAATTTGGAGTGTCGAGAGGACACGGGCAAGAGAGGAGCAGCACAGAGGGTGGAGGTAGTGAGCTCCTAAGAGAAATTGAGAATAAATAGCAATCGTAGAGGACATTGTGTCGTAAACAGAAGAGGAGTTCCTTCGAAGAAGCTTCGGGAAAGTTTGACAGAGGTCTAAATGGTGAACAAACAGCGTCGAGAGCCCTTGAAAATGTTAGGGAAAAACTTGTTGTGAAATCTACAGCATTGAGATTAAGTGATTTCTCTTTGATTGATAATTTCTTGTGAATGCTTTTTACTTCTTAGGTTACTGTTATCATAGTGTTATTCTTCATCAAACAGTTACCAATGCATAATCCATAAAGAGATAAGAGACACATAATATAGGCTATCAAACAGGGCCAAAACCTCTTCCACTTCAGAGGAAAATCCAAACAAATTCTTCTTCTTAAGAGACTTCAATTAACGAATATGAAACCTAGAACCTTGACCAAGAGCCCTCTAAGACCAATACACAAAGCTTCTGAGCTTGACCCTTTCCTTCCTTGAGTCAATGATGGTCAAACTGTTAATTCTTCTTTCCTTCTCAACTACTCCTTAGACTTCAATTTTCTGTTGTACTTAGCTTACTTTAGAAACCCTAGCACGTGTGAATCATCAGGATTGTAACGTTAATTTCCTTTGCTTTAGGTGAAGGCTACTTGTTTGTCAACTCGGCTTGAGATACACCCTTGCTTCTTCCCTAACTTAACCTTCCACTGGGACTACAATATTTCGGCTTCTCCTGCAACAAGGACAGTCCCTTTTCTTTGCATATGTGAGATCAAAGTGACCCAAAAACATATCCAAATGATACCATAGACTTCACTCTACTTCTCTCCCTTCTTCGCTAATGATTAGGCTTCCTTCTAAGTAAAATTCGCATATCTTTATATCAGACTGAATTCTTCACCGAAATTTTGCCTTCTAGAATGAGGCCGAGCTGCCTATTTATAGTTGTTCCCCAGTCAATTAAGCTGACTTGAGAGAGGGTGAGCCAACATGTCCTTTTGTGAAGATTATTTATTCCATCTTGTAGCCGACTTGTAGGAGGTGCCTTTGCTTGATCTTGGAGGGCCTTCTTATACATGTAAAGATTCATACACAAATGTAACATGCCCAAGAAGGGTCCTTCATACATGACATTGACTCAATTTGACTTTTATGACTAGATAACAATACCTAAAGGTTCACAATGGGAACCTTAACTAAAATAAAATCCCTTGATCATAAAGCCCATGATTCAAGTACTTACATAGATAATTTTATTTTCTTCTTTTCATAAAATCACAATTACGCATATTGTTATGAAGACCGAACCTAGTTACACTTTACAACAAAATTGATTGAACATCACACAAGTTGGATTATCAATAGGATGCAGATAACCTGGGAGGGCATTTGAAAGTTTGGCTAAGGAGAGTAGCAGAGCTCACCCAAGATCTAAGTAGACAATTCATGCATCCCTAGTGTGAGCGAAGAGTACGAGATGGAGTGCATAGTGACGAGGAATTCTAGCATTGTTGGAGGGAGCTACGCTATGAGAGTGCATAGTGACGAGGAATTCTAGCATTGTTGGAGGGAGCTACGCTATGAGAGTGCATTCCAAGAGATTTGCCTTGACGCAGTGATTGAACGAAGTCAAAAAACACAAAGTAGAAGAAGAAAGGAGTTGAGCATGATAGCTCATAAGAAGCTAATAAATAAGTTGCCTTGTTACACCATTGACATCTTTGAAGGTCCCTGTGCACAATCTGACTTTCATGTCTCAGCTGATGGGTGGAAGTAGTTGGCCATCTAGAACCCCTGTTTCAACTGGTGGATTTGGTTTTAATCCTTTGAACAAATGCCTCACTCATGCTCTGGAATTTGGCTCAAGGGTGATTGGAGTCTTGGATTGCAAGAAAGACCATAGTGTAGCCCAATCTAAGGTTGGGTGGAGTGTTGGAGTCTCGGACTCAGTTGTCGGTCCATACTTCAAGATCAGTATCTATCCCATTTAGCATATGCCATGAAATTTCATGTTATATAACCTATTGTTATGATCACTAAATGCTTGAGCATCGTTTACTCGTGTTAGATTGAATTTAAGCTGATGGTTCATAGACTATTGATAAGTGTATGATGGGTTCCATGTATAATGCTGACTTACTAACCTGCCTACAAATTATGCAACACCCCATATGGAAGGTTATTAGTGTTACGGTTGGATCACATAAAGCAGACTCATGGTAGTAGAATCATAACATATATATACATTATTAATCTCTCCTCTATAGCAAGGCTGATCACGTACTCATGGGCTTGGAATTCTTATATTTATATATTATAATATTATATATATATAATATTATATATATTATATATATCCATCCCTGTGCAATAGTTACAACTTACAACCCTGTTAGCTTAAAGTTTGAAATATGCATATGCATTGATATGTGTGCAATTAAGGTGAACAAACTGTACTCCTTTCAATACCAGGGTAGTGACCATAGCCCATAACTTGCAATGACTACCATGTTGAATTAGTTATAGGAAAATATATGTGTTTTTCCAATTAGACCTAGGCACATATGGCATGACGATGAGAGTCATGGGATATTATTCTCTGGCCGCCTTAGTCGCTTTTATGTTAAGTGATTGGGAGTATTAAGACTCCTCCATTCATTATTTAAATCACTTAAATGATACTAGTAGATCTGAGTGACATTTTGTAAATTAGACCTGCTTATCCAACTAACTGTGCTATTATTAATTCTCGAGCACCTGAGGATGTGCTTCCTAACGGATAGGAATAATACCTTGTGAATTTTTGAAAGGCAGTCTCCCAGACAGGCCTGCTTCTACTTATTTTTTGGAGAGCACATGTCATCTGATTGTTCTATACATCAAAACCCAATAGACAAACTCATTCCTATACCTCCTCAATCTTCTCCATTCCAACTAGGCTGAATGGTCCTCAATTCAGAGGCAAAGTACCAGTATTCTCTTCATGCAATCTCAAAACAACTCCGAGGACCAACCTACCTTCATTGGATGAATGGAAGGTATTAGCACATCTATTTAGGGTGCATCTAGATGTGCATTTGTGGCTTCTTCAGCACAGACGTACACCACAGTGATGATTCGGTTTTGTACTTGTGCAGAGGTGAGACATGGCATTTTATGAACAATGCTGCTCAGCGTTCCTGGAACAGAGTTTAGATTGTTATCATCCTTGCTGGCATGTGAAGGTTTGTCAAACCTTGTATATTCTCATCATGTAGATGTGTTGATTTAGTGAAATTGGCACCTCCCCATTGACATCTTTTCATTACCAAATTGCCAAATGCTATAAAAAAGGTTGACCAAGGTTGTAGTGTGTGAACTCCAGTGTTTTTGCTGAGGCAGAAGCCATGCTTCTTTCAAGTCAAATGTCTAGTGCTACAATTCTCAGGGTACTTCAGGACTTGAGCTCTCTTGCTTCCTCACTTAACAAGGCAAAGGATTATTAGTTACTACCTTATAGAGATCATGATGAAAGTGTTATTATAATCAGGAGTCTTAAATTAGCCGCTGAACTTCTATGGTAACAATTGGCTCTTTGCATCAATAAGATAGAAAAACTGGTCATCTTCATTGTCTATTGCACTTGTGTCTTCGTTGCTAATGGAGTTTTACTCCCTCTAACAACAGGCACACAGAAGATCTTGCCATATATTGACGTATTTTTGTAATATGTGAAAAGTTGCAACCTCATCAAATGACACCTACACAGCTAGAATACACCAGTGCTACCTCTAGTGAGATAAAATCAGCTGCAAGTTCATCTGATTCCTTAGTGCTCAAGATCCTGGCCCATTGATTACACATAATCAAAGGGAATATCCTTCACTTTGACAAGTGAAACAACCAGTAAAATCAAGGCAGCAATATCAAGATGAGTCCACACATGCTATATTATTAGATTGACATGGTAAACTGATATCTTGCTGCCTGTTCAGGTTGTTGGGGCTACCTTTAGATTCTTTCTTTTTTATTGTACGGATTTTAAACTAAACACATACCCGACCCATTTCCTTGTAAGCATTACTAAGCATAGGATGATAATATGGGGCATTTTCCTGGATCGCATTCCAGCTTAGCTATTGCCTCTTCTTTTGGGCATATGGAAAGTTAAGTGCATTCTAGGGGAATTTGATTGCTTGTTTCTTTGTGTCAAGATATCTGCAAATGTCCTTGCTGACACTGTGACATCAATGTAAGAGAAGTCCTTATAATGAAATGGGTATTTATCTCAGGAGTTTATTCTTGCGCATTCTCACACTTTCAAAGCTTGCATATGTGCCAGAAATCATTGACAAGTACCTAGACTTGGAAGAAAACTCAAAGTTGCTATGTAGTGACCTAACCCAATTCCAATTCAAGAGGTACAGAACTTAATCAATAATAGCACTCGAAGGGTTATGTTGTTGCTGAGCTCCATTTCATAGAAACAGAGAAGGGTTATGCTGCTGCTGAGCTCCATTTCATAGAAACAGAGATCTCAACGAGTTAAAACTCAATCCATGGACCATTGAATAGTTAGATCCAGCATTCAGTGTTGCAATGAGAATATATTAAATACACAAATCTTATATATACGTTCATAAGCAACATCTGACAAACACCTTTGGCATCTAGCCCTTAGTTTTTACTAGAGATGCCTGAAGCATCATTACATAAACAGAATGCAATCTTTTGGGAAGTCCATTCAAATGTGGAATCCAAGTTAAGCATTGATATTAGACCTTGCATGCACATTTCATGGATTGCTGTAGTAGTGACATAAAAATGGACTAGGTCAGTTATATCATATATGTCAAAGATAGTCTAACTCGGAGTATGAAACTGCCATCTAATCTATAAACCTGACTAAATGGTCCAAACCTGAAACTATGACCCTTCTTTGCAAATTGCATGTGCTACCAATTAACCATACTTAAAAGGCTTTAAATTCAATACAAGAGTAATCTTATGGAGGAGTTGTTGGGTTTGGAAAGTCACCACAGAACAAAGGCCATTAGGTTAATCTCCTGAAACAAGGTGTTAACATAGTCTTCCGAGAGGCACATTTTGCATCAGGAGGTTTGGAAAGTCACCACAGGACAAAGGCCAGTGGGTTAATCTCCTAAAACAAGGTGTTAACATAGTCTTCCGAGAGGCACATTTTGCATCAGGAGAAACCCTAGACTGATCTCTTTTTATGAGGAAGCAAAAGCATGACAAATGTTTGGTTAGGTAGGAATACAACTTGTTAATTTGGTCTAGCTTGAGTGATTAAAAGAGAAGGTTGTTAGTCTCTCTACCATTTCATGGATTGATATAGTGATGAGACAAAAGAGGCTCCCCCTTGAGACTTAACTGGGTCGTTCATAACAATTGTGGTGTTGGTGCCTTAACTTAGCCAGAAAATGCCAAAACTCTAGTGATGCACAAAATTTATTACTGAATCGACCTCAGAATATGCCATAGTCACTGAATATGACATGCACGGCTGTACCAAGGAGGCCCTAAACTTTTGAACAATGGAACCTTGCATTGGTATGGTCAACCTACATGGGGAGAAACAAAAGATTTTAATAAGATGCCAGGAAAACCTAGACACTGTTGTGTGAGATTATTGCTTGGTACCTGTAGATTGCACAACGATGTCTGTGGTTGAGCCCGCAAGAAGTGATCCCTCCAGGTGGATCTTACCAATAAAATATACGTAGCGGTCTCCGATCTCCGGGGTCTGTGAACCACATAGACATAAACCAAATGAAAAATAAATAAATTTACAACAACAACAAAAAATCATAGGTCTAACCAGCAAAATATATATTTATATATATAATATATATTATATTATATATATATATATATATATATATATATACACGCGTCCCATTTCAATGGTGTACATGCCCAAAACTCATGTCTGTCTGTCCCAGTGTCAGTGTCATGTGTGACTTAGATTGAGCATAAACAAATATATGTGAGAAAGCAAAAGCATTTACTATGGAAGCCAAGTTAAGCATTGATATTAGACCTTGCATGCACATTTCATGGATTGCTGTAGTAATGACATAAAAATGGACTAGGTCAGTTATATCATAATCACATATGTCAAAGGTAGTCTAACTCGAAGTATGAAACTGCTATCTAAGCTATAAACCTGACTAAATGGTCCAAACCTGAAACTGTGACCCTTCCTTGCAAATTGCACGTGCTACCAATTAATCATAGTTAAAAGGTTTTAGATTCAATACATGAGTAATCTTATGGAGGAGTTGTTGGGTTTGGAAAGTCACCACAGAACAAAGGCCAATGGGTTAATCTCCTGAAACAAGGTGTTCACATAGTCTTCCGAGAGGTAAATTTTGCATCAGGAGAAACCCTACACTGCCCTCCTTTTATGAGGAAGCAAAAACATGACAAATGTTTGGTTAGTTAGGGATACAGCTTGTCAATTTGGTCTAGCCTAAGTGATTAAAAGAGAAGGTTGTTAGGCTCTCCACCATTTCATGGATTCATATAGTGATGAGACAAAAGAGGCTCCCCCTTGAGACTTGACTAGGTCATTCATAACAGTTGTGGTGTTGGTGCCTTAGCTTAGCCAGAAAATGCCAAAACTCTATTGATGTACAAAATTTATTACTGAATCGACCTCAGAGTATGCCATAGTCACTGAATATGACATGCATGGCTATACCAAGGAGGCCCTAAACTTTTGAACAATGGAGCCTTACATTGGTATGGTTAACCTACATGGGGAGAAACAAAAGATTTTAATAAGATGTCAGCAAAACCTCGACACTGTTGTGTGATATTATTGCTTGGTACCTGCAGATTGCATAACGACCTCTGTGGTTGAGCCAACAAGAAGTGATCCCTTCAGGTGTATCTTCCCAGTACAAATATTCTGTGGACGTAGCCGTCACCGATCTTTGGGGTCTGTGAACCACATAGACATAAACCAAACGAAAAAATAAATAAAAACAAAAAACTTCATAGATCTAACCAACAAATATATATATAGATATATATATATACACACACATCCCATTTCAAAGGTCTACATGCCCAAAACTCATGTCCGTCTGTTCCAGTGTCAGTGTCATGTGTGCCTTAGATTAAGCATAAACAGATACATGTGAGAAAGCAAAAGCAACTACTAATCATGACAAACCTCCCTGTCATTGTAATCTGGCACATATGGAAAGCTAGAAATCGAATCATTTTTCAAGACCGCCCTGTTTTCGGGAAATTGATGGAGGCCGGCATCATTGCTGCATATGGAGAACTGCCAGAACCCCCACCACCGCATGTTCGCCACCCCCACCCGCCTCCCCGAATCGATCATGCCACCCCGTGGGCATATTTTGATGGAGCCGCAAACCAACAGAGCTGTGGGGGTGGTTTCATTATTTACAAAACTGAACAGCATTATTACAGCATTAAAGCAGGCCTGGACGCGGGAACGAACAATTTTGCAGAGCTTATTACCCTCCGCCATTTACTTCATTTTGCTATGAGTCATCATATCTCTTGCATTAACATATTCGGGGATTCA
This sequence comes from Pinus taeda, assembly GCA_000404065.3. Classification (NCBI taxonomy): domain Eukaryota; kingdom Viridiplantae; phylum Streptophyta; class Pinopsida; order Pinales; family Pinaceae; genus Pinus; species Pinus taeda. The sequence goes on from APFE031615579.1 coordinate 14,636, forward strand.
AAAACCATCATAAATTGGTTTAACAACATATCAAATTGTCACATCCACACACTCAGCATTATATTGAATGAGATTCTTGAATTCAAAGCAACTTTTAACAACATCTCATGTTCACACATCTACAGGAAACATAACGAGAGTGCTGACAGATTATCCAAGGAGGCCACGATGATGGACAGAGGAGTATGGGAGATCACAGAGGTACAAGGAAAACTGGAGTACAAATACTATCATCGCCCATACATAGATCCGAGATATCAGCATGCACCAGAGCAATAACTATCTGATAAATTTTTGTACATATCGATAACAGTTTTTATGAAGTATTTAAATATGTATTGAACAGATAAGCAAGCCGAAAGGCTTTTTTGTAAAACAGATATAGTCATAGCAAAAAGAAAGATAACCCTGCGTGGAACATCTGATCTGAACATAACCTATTTTTGTAGCTAACAGGCACACTGTATAACAGTGACCTCAAGCATATGCGCATAGCATTATCAATATGTAATTTTCAATCATAATGAAAGTTACGGATTTTTCCAGTGGAATAAACAAACAAACAAAAAAAAAAAAGAAGAAGAAGAAGAAGAAGAAAGAAGGAAGAAGAAGAAGAAGAAAGAAGAAAGAAAGAAAAGAAAAAAGAAGAAGAAAAGAAAAGAAAAGGAAAAAGCAACTACTAATTGCAGAGGAAATACAGGGGATACAAAAAAAATAGAAAAAATTATATTTTACTAATTAACTAATTCAATTGAATTACTTCTTGTGCCCCACAATGATTGATTGAGGCACTTAGTATTTGGGAATCTTTGTTATATTATTCCTAAAACTGCATTGGTTCATTTTACTGCATTAGTGATAGTTTATTGGTTGACTAGGGCACAATGACTAGTGTTATTTTCTAAAATTCAGTCACAAGCTGATGTTTTTCAATATTTTGTGTCACCCAATTCACCAAATTGAGATGAATGATTCTCATGGAGCGTTGGATCCCACTCTTTAGGTGATAAGAATTTATTCTTATGTAAGCAATTCTCTACTTGTAAAGCTACGTGGGCTAGAAAGATAGCAAGAAAGTTTCATACCATCATATTTGTCATTTACTGGCGTTACCTTGACATCTTCTCATCCTTCCTGATAAATATGATGACATCATCTTCCCATCCTTCCTATAAACATTATAATATCATCTTCTTATCCTTGCTGGAATTTACTTTGCCCAACTTGAGGTGTATTTTTTCAATGGCATGTTTTTCTAGTTTATTTCAAAATTTTGGAGATTTTCTTCATCCATTTCAAACCGTTCTAAAATATCCATTTAATTCCTCTCATGTATGTAGCAAGCAAAGGTGCATATAACCAAAATAGCACCCAGTACAATCCATATCTGAAACCAAAATACATCAACAAAGATGTTCTAAAACTCTCCCAATCAGCCCAACAAATTCTTCAAATCAGCTCTCCAAATCAACCCAAGATACTCAACTCAAAATTTCCAAATTTCTGCAATGAATTGTGAGTCAAATGGAAGGTGGGGAGCTCTTTAAATAGCATTAGGTTGGGCCTCTCGTTAGGTTTTCATGTTCAACCTTTTTATATTTTATCGATTTTTTTTTAAATATTCAAGTCGTCCCCATCACCAGCGATATGGCTTTTTACAGAATGGAGTTGGGCGGTTCTGTACAGAACCAGTTAGTTTTGACATTTATCACCAATTCCAGTATGGAACCAGCCATTTACAGTGTGGAACATTCAATAGAACCAGTACGGACCCCTAACCGATTGGTTCAGGCTGGTTTCACCAAAAATAATCTAGGTCTGATAACATCGATTTCTCTGGCTAATGATTTTCTCTGGCTTCTGTCAGCATAACTTAGAACTTTTCATTTCCAAACTTTCAATACTAGGACTAAGAATTTAGAAAAAGGTTTTTCTAGTGTTGGTAAGATTGAAATAGTCCATGCATCTAAATCAAAACTACAGTTTTAAGTTTGTAGTACATTTCAACCAGCAATTCATATCGCAAGGGTGTTGTTATAGGTTTAAAGATTTCAAAAAGGATAAAAGTTATGTTACATAATCATAGCTTTGGTTTAGAGAACCTGAAACAATCACAGACTGTTTTATGACAGTTTTGCGGCATTTATATTTCTGGATTTACGGATTGAAAGAGTCCAGGACCTATATAAGGCACTAAAACGATGAATCTCGCATGATTAGTTGAACTAATGAGACCTGCTAGGTCAAATTTTTAGCAAATAATTCATCTTAAAGATATCAATCAATGACTCGTTTATTGCTAAAACACAGTTCAACAAAATGACCATAAAAAAATTTATGGCTTCAACTCCTAAAGTTTTATACACCTTTTGATTTTACTTCAAATATGTGAAGCATGTTGGCAATTTATGGCACGGAAACAGTGTTCCATGATTTCGATTCCAAGAGATGCATTTCTTGAACAAATTCTAGATCTCTTATTTTGCATTTATTAAAATAGCTCTCTAGCATAATTGTTCCTCTCCTTTCCTGACATAAAACTTTGACAAATAACCCAATAAAAAGCAAACAAGAATAAAGCCAAACCATAATGGATAAATTATTTCTCCAAGCATTTTGTATACCATGCAAACAGTAACAAATAACTGACATGTTAGGCAGCTACAATATGTTTCACATTGGGGCTTTCATTAACACTTCAAACACATGTAATGCTGCAATACAGTACTCTCAGAAAAACTCAGAACAATCCTACTCCACAAATCACCCAATATATTGGCTCTTACACGCTTAGGATATGATGCAATGACTGTCCTGTCACCTGGCTGGCACGTGCTAGCCTTGATTTCCCTAACTTCATGCCATGGGAGTCTGTGAGCCCATAATGGCTAAATCAAACCTTGAATCCAACATTTCTATTGACAATTCTGCTCTGGTTACTGTTGATTCCAGTGTTGATGCAACTGTGTCTGGACAGAAATCCCTGAATGGTCAAAATGCCCTAGGAAGTTCATTTTGGAAGTCTTCCACAATGAAATGGATCTGATCTTGATGGAACTCCAATATTCATTTAGCTTTCTGAATACAATTTTGTGTGTGCTGATTATCAGCAACAATCACTGCTTGGCCATTTCATGGACCACATTCCTTTGTGGATGATCATCAAGGTATGGATGCAGGAGGTAGGGGAGTCTGAGATGGCTTTGGAAAACTACTGGTAGCTTGACCATGGGCTTCTTTTTTGTTTTATTCTTTGTATTAAGTTGTCTTTGACGAAAGTGTTTCCAGCAATCCTCGGTACATATAAACAACTTAGTTGTCTTCTCCTGGTGGTATGAGAAACTCTCGGTGAAGAGAAACACACAGTTATGTCTTCTCCTGGTGTTTGCATCAAGTTCCCTGGGATAGCCATGCAATATTGGCATTTCCACAAACATATTTCTTATTCTCTCACTCACTTTAACTATCACAGGCCTGAGAAACTTTACAACCCTCAGGGGCCATAAAAGCATGCCTGAAGTTTAACTTGTCCAAACCTTAAAGAATAAGTTCTGATTGGGGTTGGCAAAAAGATGTTTATATAACTTGTGAGGTACCTCTCTCCTTAGAGCCTATGGGAGGGAAAATTGCTTCCATCCAAATAAATTGTAAATGTTATCAAAGAATAAGGGAATCTATAAGACAATGCCTCCAGAATATCCTTTTCAATGAAGCACTTCAAGTCAGGGTGGCCACACTCAATGGTCATCTGAATATTGTCAAGATTCAAAGTGCCAAAGGGACACAATTCCAGGGCCATCATCCACTGGCTTAAAACAGGTGATAGGCCTACAAAAGGATTTTTAATTTTTTAGGGGCCCTATATTCAAAAGAAGGCCTGAAGAAAATCTCCACTACCAAATCAACCAAGGGTAGGCTTACTTAAAAGATGAAATTGAGAAACAATATACTTCTCAGTTCTCCCTACAAAAGATTTTTCAATTGCAAATACTAAATGAGGAACGTCCATGCAACCCTGTCTTGGAGTTGTGTCACAAACTTTATGAAGCGCAAAGAATACTGTGTGACTAGTCTTTGACTTTGGGTAAGCTAGCTGCTACCCTCTCAAACATGAACAATGATGATGGTAAGCCCTAGGATTAGACAGATTCCAATGTGAATTCTATAATGCTACTTAGTACTTTGTCAATCCAGACATTTTGCAGAGGTTTACAAAGAATCCATCACAGAAAAATCACTGAGAACCAACTTAAACAAAGGCATTATCAAGTTTATACACAATTTTGAAGATTCCAAAGTGACTATGAGCTAGAAGCCTATCACTCTGTTGAATGTCTCATGTAATAGTCTTACCAAAGCTCAACACTCATAATCAAGCATATTCTCATGATTATTATCAAACCTGAGCAGACTTGTTTCACCAAAGGGCAATTTATCATCGATAATATTATTGCAGTCTGTGAGGGCATGGAGTGGCCTAGTCATTATGGCCATAACATCTTATTCATCAAAAAAACCAGCTTTGAAAAAAAACTTACAAGATAGTAGGGTATCCCTTTATTCTACCTCTTGCATTTGAGCCAACTTCTCTAAAGGCTACTAAAATACTAAGAAACCAGATTCGCTGAAAAGGGGCCACATGTCCGAATCTCGCGAATCGAACACGATTCGTTGGGGATTCGAATCCCAGAAGGGGACACGTCGTGTCCTAACGGGACACGTACGAATCTCGTATGTGTCCCGTTAGGACACGTACGAATGCCGTACGTGTCCCAATTTTGGGATTCGAATCCCCAAAAATAAAACCCGCGGGCATAAAAAAAGGCGTTGTTCTTCATGTTTTTTACCATTTCTCTCTTTCAGTTTTGCATGCATTGAGCTGTGGGCAAGGAGCTAAGAGTTTGGAGCAAGGAGCTAAAAGTGTGGAGCATTCGGCAAGGAGATTCAAGCACTAGGTAAGCGCATTTCATCTCTATTTTTTTGCATTTCTATTACAGCAGTTTGTATATGATTTATTTTTTACAAATTTGTGCATGTTTTGTTTTTTTTTTACAGTATTCATAGATCAATCAAGGGCAGCAGTTAGGGGGCAAAGGAAGGGAAAGAATGTCTCCATTGGAGATGCCCCTCCTCCCCCAATATCATCAGAGTCTGCTGCAAGTAATGTTGAGGGAAGAGGAGGACCTAAAGACAGCATTGAGAAATATCTCTTGTGGAAATATGTCACAAGAGAGAATGGGACAAGCACCAATGGGAAGGGAGGATGCAATGTGCAATGGACCAGTGTTGTGAAAAGCGCGATCTAATCGCGCTTTTTTCATAAAATCGCGCTTTTTTCCTGAAGGCGCTTAAATCGCGCGTTTTATTGGAAAAAAGCGCAGCTAAAATTTTTTTGCCGCTTTTTTCGAAAAAAGCGCGATTTTTACTCAAAAAATCGTCAGGGGCGCGGGCAGCGGGTTTTATATGGGAAAAACGAAATTTTTTTTGACCATTTGGACAGCAGCGAGCGGAGGAAGAGCTTCTGAGCTGGGAGAGAGGGTTTGGAGGGCGATTTTGCCGATTCGAAGGGTCTACGCTCACTATTTCGAGAGGAGATCGCCATTTTCACCGTAGAAACGATATGTAGGTTGATTTTTTTTAGTTTTCATTGTTTCAAAACAATGTTTTTCTATGTTTTTAATTTTTTTTTGTTGAAAAACTTTATATGGGCACCATTTTTTTTTTGTTTTCATTGTTTTTAAAGAATTGTTTGTATTTCTTCATTGATTTGG
>APFE031615579.1:32191-43544 GCA_000404065.3 Pinus taeda
GAGCCGCTCCCGCCCGGAGCGCGGATTGGGAGCGGGAGCAGGGGGGGGAGCGCTCCCCCGCAACACTGAACAGCAATGTTGAGTTGGCATTAGCCAACATGGATCTCAATGATCCAGTGCTAGAGCCTGTTAGATTTGATGACAGTGATATTTTCAAGGGGTCATCCTCCACACCAACAAATGCAAAGGCAACTATGGATACAAGGGAGGAGGACGATGCAGAGAAAAGCAGTGATGACCATGATGATGAGGACAATGATGCTAATTCTGATGATGACTATGAGGATTGTTGACTCATGAATCATGGGCTCCGGCTACCTATTGCCTTGAGGCTTGTATACCTGTAGTTGTTTTATATTTTCTATTTCTATTTGCCATTACGGCATTGCCATTGCACCACCTATGTAACACATTTTGATTTGATGACTTAATGAGAAAACTACAGTTGTCAGTGTCTTTATCTTACTATCTTGTAACTGTAAGTTGTCTTTCATTTATGAATCATGATTTATCATTTTACATGACATGTTAATGTATTTGAATTTGGCATGTAGTATGCATGCTAATTGCTATAATGTTACTATTACTAACTTATTTTGTAAACAATAAAACTAACATCTAGATGATCTATGTTTGAAATCAATGAATTTGTATCATTAATGAGAATTTGTGTAAGAAATATCTAGTTTTTAATATATATATATATATATATATATATATATAACAAATCCTACGTGTCTTGTTCCGGGGGTCAACGTGTCCGAATCCAACTCTCGAATCCCCGTATCCTACGAATCCTGAATCCCCGTGTCAGGTGACTTAGCTAAAATATTATTCACCAAGACCTAACTTTGTCTCTCTCTTAATGGGTGTAAAATTAAACCAGAGTTAATCATTTTTTGATCAATTTGCCAAATAGAGGCCAGTGTCTGTCTGATAGCTCATAGGGTCAAGGAAGGTCTCATTAAAGTGGATTCATCTACCCAAACCATACCCAATGATGCTTGTGAATGTGCTAAAACTCAATGTTCTAGAACAGGAGTCAACTAATAATGTGCTATGAATTACTTAGGCATTTTCTGCAAGGCCCTAAGCTCTAAACATTCAGTGAGCTAAAACCTATTGCTACAAGTAGAGCTCACAGGACATGCCAGATTGACTTAAAGGTAGAGCTCACCGAGGATGCTAGATTGACTTAAATTACAAGGGCGGGCTTGTGTCAAGTCAAGCCAGAAATTCAAATTCCTAGGTATTTCTTTCTCTTTTCAAGCAACATTTGAGGAACAATGGGACATGCTTATCCAAATACAGGAAAAGAATTTTGGTAAATGGATTTATAAGCCCAAGACTTTAGTAGCATGATTTCAAATCTGCGCTAAGCGTTGGCTCCCGTGCATGTTATTAATTATTGTATGTGCCCTTGGTTGCTTCTTTGCGCCAACTTTGATGGGGGGATGGTCTTCAACTTTCAAAGATGCAAGAACCTTTAATACACATGGAAGGAATGGAGTGGCTTAGGTATCCGCAGAACTCACACTCCAACCCATCCCTCTATGCTAAGTGGATTGTTTGTGCTCTGGAAGGAAATTGCATTCACATGGTAAAAATTTCTACTGGGGACTGAACCTTCAATCATTTATCAATAAGCATTACCCCGGACAATTTTAAGATTAAATGTACCTTTCTGGCCCATAGTATATGGAAAGCTTGGAAGGTTATAAAGCCAAAACCTCCATATAATCCACCTTGGCATCCCCACAATAAATAACTTTTGATAAATGGCTTGAGCCGTGAAAACATATATTCTGGTTGTACCAATTCCCAACTCTGCTTGGCAATAGGTATTGACCTGCTGTAGTAACTTACTTCACATTTCCATCCCGTAAAAGGAATCCCTTCCTTGGAGATTAATTACCGTAAACTGTGGACTTCCACTCAATTTGGCAGCTTATGTGAACTGAAAACTTTTTATTCATTTAGAAAAACAAATAATAATATATTGTTTAATCAAACTCTGGTCATTAGTGAATTTTGTTGGGTTGCATATCATTGTCCACCGACTCCATACCTAGAATCACCATAGGTAGCGTCATCCTTTAGACTAGCCTCCAAATGATAAGCTAAACAAAGTTCCATCGATAATTTCGAAGGGTGAGAAGCAACAAGAAAATAATCACTGAGAAGTTAGTGCCCCAAAGGCTGAGCCGAAAAACAATCCATCAAGAAGCCACCAACATAATGACAAAAGGATGAAATGCCCACATCAGGATCTGATACAAACTGTTATGATGTACTAATGATCAGGGCCTTTATTTTTGGACTTTCCTTGATTTCGGTTTTGGCATGTCATATGGCACTTTACTAGCTAGGTGTATTAAGGTCAAGGTTTGAGACTTTATATGGTTTTCTTCCAAACCAGTTTTGTAACCCTTAGTAGCACCATTTTTCGGTTGAAACGCACCATGTATGTATTGTCATCATTAATAATAAAAAGAAGAATTACCCACCAAAAACAAAAAGAGATCTCAAGCTTCCATTCCTAAACTTGAACTCAACCTTTTACCAAATAAACACAAGTCTTCAATAACAAATAGAATAATTAACAGGTCCAAAAGGGTTCCTTTGCTTGGGGAGAAAACAAATCAAATAAAACAAAAACAAAAAGAGGACTCAAGCTTCCATTCCTAAACTTGAACTCAACTTTTTACCAACAAAACACGAGTCTTCAATAACACACAGAATAATTAACAGGTCCAAAAGGGTTCCTTCGCTTGGGAAGAAAACGAATCAAATAAAACAAAAACAAAAAGAGGTCTCAAGCTTCCATTCCTAAACTTGAACTCAGCTTTTTACCAAATAAACACAAGTCTTCAATAACACATAGAATAATTAACAGGTCCAAAGGCTTCCTTCGCTTGGGGAGAAAACAATCAAATAAAAAAAATATCAACAAAAACTCGCTCGAACTCAGGTAAAAGTCAAAGACTCCACATAACTCCCAAATTTTTGGAACTCAACAAAAATTTGGTTGCAAATAAAAAATGCCACAGAAGCAATAAGTTCCAATTGACTCAAGAGGCACTCAAAACAAGACATTTTCACACAAAATGTGAGTACTGGAAAATAAATTTCGTCAATTTTTGCTCGAACTCAGGTAAAAGTCAAAGACTCCACATAACTCCCAAATTTTTGGAACTCAACAAAAATTTGGTTGCAAATAAAAAATGCCACAGAAGCAATAAGTTCCAATTGACTCAAGAGTCAATTGGCACTCAAAACAAGACATTTTCACACAAAATGTGAGTACTGGAAAATAAATTTCGTCAATTTTTGCAGAAGTTGCACTGGGAAAGCAGTAGCCTCAGTCAATCCCTACTACTACACAAATAATTGTCATGTTTTTTAGTTTTTAACGCAATCAAATCCAGTTAATTTATTTATTTTATCTTTCCATGCCAAAAATTCATTCCACGACCCATTTCATTTTGGAATGTGATGCTTTCAGAAACATCAGGGACAATTATGGCAATATGTTCGCATTGGTCCCTTGGCATTGTCTTTTCAGCGAGGTGACTGTTAGAAGGTTGGGTCAGTTCATCGTCAATTTGAATAAGAAAATGATTGAATTACAAAAATCGAAAAGCATAGAGGTTGGAGATCCCATAAACTATTTTTAGTCTCATGAAAGTTAAAATATCATTCATTCATTCATTAAAACAATGAACCGTAATCAAATAAATTTAAAAATAACTCCATGATCATCCCCAACCAGGAAAAAAAAGATCCATCGTATGGACCTAATAATTAATAAAAATGACATCGTATCTCGGTCGCAGGCCTCAAAATTATATATTGACAAACAGCATATACCATCAACATTATCATTGATTTTTTATGTCACTATATTTTCCATCGCATCACCACTTGACACTGCGTGTCATGCAATCGTTGTCGAAACATTATCTATAAACCGAAGGGAATATCATTTTCTGTGGGTCGTTTGGTGGAGAACTTAGAAGTAATCATCAATTCAGCGGTTCTACCACAGACTTTACTAGTGGATTGCCGAACCTGCAAACTCTTTTATTTGTTTACCAAGATGGCCGGAGGAAGAGCTGCAGCAGTAGGCAGAAAGGATTTTCCCCATAAGAAAATAGTGAAGTTGCAACTAGTTGCTCTTCCTGGGACGAAGATAAAGATGAAAAAATATCCTAATCGGTCAAAGAATTTAAATTATTTGAGTTGCAACAACTGGTGAATGAAGTTGTCTAGTAGCACCCAGATTTAATTCAGAAGCTAAAGGTAACAGGAGATTGTCATGAACAACAAAATGAAGTAATGCAAAAGAAGGTAGATAGTGTGAGTTGTTTGCCTGAAATCCAAAGTCCGAGAGTATTGTTCCTGTCATGTCCCTTTCCAAAAGAATTTGTAAGAGGTTTTGTCTCTCCACAATTTTGTACGAATTTGGTTAAGGAAAAGGATCCAAGCAATTTTGACTTAAAAACTTAGGAGAAATGAAGGCCAGATTAATTTGCTAGTGGAAGGTGGGGGCCATTCACGTGGGAAAATGCATTGGGCAATTTGAATTGGCTTGGAGGAAAATCATATGGCTTTTGGAGGAGGCCCACGGAGTGGAAGGTGGGGGCCATCCACGTGGGAAAATGCATTGGGCAATTTGAATTGGCTTGGAGGAAAATCATATGGCTTTTGGAGGAGGCCCACGGAGGAAAATCATATGGCTTTTGGAGGAGGCCCACGAAGTCATTAGAAGGAAGAGTTCCTCACTTGGGGATTCATTAATTCTTGCATATCGAAAATCACTTGAATGTTTGCTCGAGCTGCTTAGCTGAGTCAATTGGTTACTTAGCCATGAATCTCTCAATCAGGAGATTCAACTTTAACTTTACCATCGGGGGACTACGAGTGCCACCCTAAGAAGGCATTTTCACAGCACTAGAGAGGATTCATATCCAACACATTCATCCACAAACCAGCAGTGCGTATTTCAGGCCAGCAGAGAAGGGAACACGCAGTTGGGGACACAGTTTTATTGGGTCAGCGCTTTCCGGAGGAATCTGAAGAGTTGAAGGACTTTAGGAGGTCAGCACTTGGGAGGAGTTTTGGAGCATGTGGGTGCAGCAATTGGGCAGTTCAAAACTCATCCTTGGAGGACAGCGCAGAGGGCCAGACTAAGCAAGACATGGGTCTTGAGGGAGAGAGCCATAGCACCAGAATTACAGTTGGGAAGGAAGGAAATTCATAAGGGGTCTCATTCCGGTGATTTGGGGCAGTTTTGGAGAGCTTTCCTAGCTTCATTCAGACAGGCCGAGTTTGCCAGCTTCAGCCGAGGACGGACTCCTTGGGGTCAAATTTCAGAAGTTTGATCTAGGCCAAACCCTTCCTGGGTTTTGGTGGGTTTTTGCTGAGGATCTAGGAGCTGAAGTTTTATAATTTTCTGAGCACGGGAACAGTGATTCCAGCGTTTTTGTTCCAGCAGACAGCGCAGATCAGTTCTAGAGCAGCGGTTGGGCAGCTCTCAGATCAGCATTTGCTCAACTCGGTTTTGTCACGCTTGTCCTTCGAGACAAGCCCAAGCCCAGGGGCACCATTCCATTCACTGTTGTATTTTCCCTTGATGATTTAATAAAATGGCTTGACAGTTCTCTATTTCCAGAGTTTTCAGCGTTTTCATGGGTGTATGATGTTTATTTCGCATTTTTGATGGCTGGATTGTCTGTTTGCTTTGTTGTCACTTAATTTCCTAGTTAGAAACATTACAGTTCCGCATCACTCCTTCCCTGAGAACTCAGGGGCAATGTTGTACTAGCAGCAGATCCAATCCAATATCCTATAGTAGATCCTTAGGATGCAGAGGCAAAGTTCGATGAAAGAAATGGGAAAAAGGTAAATGAAATATCTTGATCCTGGGATCAAATCTCTCTTCCAAGATCTCTACTTCAAATTGGGCTTTGAACAGTGGCCCTTTACGTGCTCCGTTCTCCATTCGTCTTAAAACCCTCTCTACAGGGAAAACGCTCATCATAGAGAATGTCATTCCAGAGAATAGGTAGCCAAATGGTACATACAATACCAATGCCAACTTTCATTGAAAGCAAGGCATGTAATCTAGATGCAGAAATTCAAACGATCCATAGGATATCTACAATGATAATGTGACCTTTCTGTTTGTTGGAGTTGAAAGTTTGAATCCAAATAACAGAACTTGTTAAACAGTTTTTTGTAAATCTGAGTGATTGTAGGAAGGCCAGATGCATACGCTAAGTCATCTGTTTTGGTCTCCAGTGTTTAATGAAATAGGGGACCTGGTTATGGAAGACTATTATATTTATGCACTATGTGCATCACCTTCATGGTGATTTTCATTTTAATTAAACAAATAGAGAGGGAATACTTTAAAACGAAAACCAAAAAAACAACAAAATCTGCAAAAAAAAATGCAATCTGAATAATGCGGCAACAAAGTTCATTCAACGCAGCAACAACTTAAAATTAACGGATATCGAATTCAAAAAGGTATGTAACTCCATATTGAACCCTAACAGATGTGGATGGGCTCGAAAGTTTTCTCACCTTGAGAAACTGCCGCTGGCTGGGGGCTTAGGTGATGAAAATTATGTTAACCAGTTTCTGCTCTATGGTCGACGATGTGCTTCCCATACTTGAGGACTTCTGCCCCGTGCACCGATTGCCAGGTCCATGAAATTCCACTGACGAATGCATCTGGGCATTATGATTATTATTACTGTGATGAGTATTATTACTACCAGCCCCCGCTGTTACTGCCCTCCTCCCATAGGACCACGTTTCACTGGATACCTCAAACTATACGAGGCCTCGAGCTTAGCCGCTGGGAACTGCGCTTATTATTAAACCTACTAATTTGTTGGTCTCTGTGTAACCTCTCCAACTTTAAAAGCCTGGTAAAACCTCAGTATTAGAGGAAAATATACCTTGTAGAAAACCTGACGCCAAGGGTTTAACGGTGAAATTGTGGCCAAATCCTGCAAAATGAAAATCCACGGATAGCGGAGGAGGAGGCAAGCTCAAAGCTGTGAATGGATCCGAATCGCTTGAACAAATTCCCACAGCATTGAAGCTCCGAAGTCCCAGAATGAAAGTCGAGTAATGATTCCAGAGGTCCATGAGTTTATTTAGTTGGTTTGAATTACCACAGCAATGAAGCTCCGAAGTACCTGGATGAAAGTCGAGGTCCATGAGTTTGTTTAGTTAGTTTGAATTACCTGGATGAAAGTCGAGTAATGATTCGAGAGGTCCATGAGTTAGTTTGTTTAACTTTTTGCAATTTTCGCTGATTGAAAATATTATAACAGGCAGGGCGGAACTAATAATCTCTTTGTTCAAATTTCATGTGAACATTTAATTTAAATTTATTTTATGGGTATTTAAATATTATTGAAATTTTAATATTATTGAAAATCTCTCCATCACTTGTTAGATGTCTATGGTGATATTTCTATCTAGGTTCAATTCACTTTAAGGTTTTTTTTTAAAGAGTGTTGTTTAATTCACTTTAAGGGTTTTTTAAAGAGTGTTGTTCAATTCACTTGAAGGGTTTTTTTTTTTTTTTTTAAGTGTTGTTGATGACTTAGGTTTATATGAGAAGAGATTTCAATGTTTTACAAGAATCACTTTTTTGTAGTTGTTCTGAGTTTGAATCATGTCAAGGTAAAGGGGTAAGTGCATAGTCGTGGCTTGAATCACAAGGGCTTCCCAGATGACCATAAGTAGAATGCCAAGAAGGAGAAGACATTGGAACCCGTGGCACCACAATCGGTGGTGGCTTGAATCACAAGGGCTCCCCAGACGACCATAAGTAGGACGCCAAGAAGGAGAAGATATTGGAACCCGCGGCACCACAATCTCATGTGGGCCACCCCAAGGCAATCGAGAGGAGCTCAGAGGTTTCCAATTTTCAAAGCATTGGGTTTGGTATCACCACCTCTGACTAGATTGTTAGTAGTGGCACCAAGGTTTATCAATATCTTGCAGTGGAATATGGGCGTTGGTGGCCATTGTCTTTTAAGGCCTGAAACGGCAGTTCATCAAACAATTTTTTGAAAGATCATTGGTCTCGACCATGGCCCAAGGCGTTGGATTGAGTTGGTTGCTCGGGGTATGGGAGCTACTACAATGTAGTTGTCCAATTTGCTCAGTTGCTTCCCAAATCTGCAAATTCTTTGGTTGCTCGCACAGTGTTTGAAGAAACACCTGAATGAGCTAAGTGGGGCAGCACTTGGGCCATCTGGGATATGTTTGTCAAAATGTTTCACCATGATGAAGAGGGTAGGCATGAATTTGTCCCTCACTTCCCACAAAAAAAACTAGTAAAAGCATGGATTTTCAAATTCATAACCACCCCTTTTCATAATATTTGTAAAACCTCTCTCACAAGGGACTATCTGTATCACGACGTCAATAGCTAACTTGGTAGCCATGCTTGGTACCAAACTCTAGGAACGTATAAGAATTCCAGTTGTGCTTTCGAGGCTTATCTACAAAGGTAGGATGCTACAAGAGGAATTCCTTCTAAGCGACTATGGCATTCAAAATGAGGCTTTAATCTCCCTCATTGTAGAATTGAAAGGGGAAGCCAGGGGAGAGAGGGCTCCTTCTACCACCAAGTTAAGAAGCCTTCAAGCTTGGTCCCATCTCTTCAAATTTTAAGGATCATTCAGGCTTGGGCTTTGTGGTTGAGCACTCTCTGGCCACTTCTAGCCTGGAACTAACAAAGGTTGGCATCAATTTGAGGGTTGCATAGTATCTCAATCAAGCAATCATATGTCGTTTCAACAGTTTTTGGCCCTCATCATTTGCCCTCACGGACTGGATCTATCAAAATTGGACTCATAACCTAGAATTGATATTTTGCTCAAAGTTTTTTTTTGTGGCGATCTTCAAATGTCTTGAGGATAAGCAAAAAATCCTTGACCAAGGCCCATGGTTTTGGGGATGAGTTGGTCTTCCTGTGAAGTCATGGTTTCCCAACTTCAATCCTCTCACTATGTCATTGATGACTACTCCAGTATGGGTAAGACTCCCATTTTTCCCATTCACTTTACCCATCCAGATCTCTTAGAAAAAGTGGGCAATTTTATTGGAATATTCGTCAAAGTAGACGGGGAAAGACTTTTGAAAGGCATTTTCACCTATGTCTACATATGTGTTTAGGTAGATCTCAATGAAGGTCTATTAGCTAAAATAGAGCTCAAAAGGATAGGCATTGTGTATTCCCAACCCCTAGACTATGAAAAGACAACTTTTCGATGTAGGAATTACCAACAAGCTAGACACCTTCAAACTGTATGTCCCTTTCCAAAAGGGGCTTCCTCCTTACAGTCATCTAAGTATTCTAGTTGTAGTTGGAGGGATGTTAAGGAAAGAAAGGGATCCAAAATGTAACACCCTCCCTTGTGTGTCAAACTTTGCAAACCTAAGCTAAGAAAAGCTAGGTATGATGTGTAATATAAAAAGTAAATATATTATTAATAAATTAACCACTTGGAAAAGCGAGACACCAAGAGATGAGATTCTTGCCAAATCCCATTGGTGAATGGGAAAGGATAATTCTTTCATGATAAAGCTTCTAGATTTAATTCTAGATAAGCTGGATGGATTGGAGATCAATATCCATCAAGAAAAAACATAAAAGTTGTGCAGGAGAGAAAGGCAATCTTTTATGAGGAAAAGCCCCGTGGGAGAGAAATGCGAGATTTTCTGAGATAAGCCTAGGAAAATGGATAAAAACATCCATAAAAGTGGGGCGCCACTAATGGAAACCATATCATGAACAAATATTTGCATTAGGATGTAGTGAGGGAATCGAAGGAAATTTGGTAGCCCTAAGCCACCATTACTATTTCCAATCACACGTTCAATAGTAACCATAAAAGATAGCCGCATATAAACAGAACCTCGAGGTGTTGACAGTCAAAGGCTATTGTAATAGCTTTGACGTATATACAATTGTGTGTTTAGATGAGAATGAAGTGGGCTTCATCTAGGCTTCTTCTCAATCTTCGTCTATTCCATGCAATGGCCCCTCCAAATCACATATATACAGGTCAATCGTGGAGCACAAATGGAGAAACATTTGGTGGATTTGAGGTAGCATACCAAGGAAGAAAGGATTGATGCCCTAGCTTTATTGAAGATCAATTGAAGGAGGCCGACAAGGTCATTCCATCCACACTTTTGATCTGTTAATAACTAGAAACAATGAAACTTACACTGCATCCATGAAGAAAGATTTGAAGAGATATTTGACGAAAGGTTTTGAGATGACAAATTTGGAACATCTTCATTACTACTTGAGAATTGAAGTCAATCGAAATCCAAAATACATATTAATTTCCCAAAATAAGTACACTGGAGGACTACTAAACAGATTTGGCATGACAGATTGTAGCCCTCTCTCCACTCTAATGGATTAGAATTTAAAGCTTACGTCAAAGAAGGGAATGCATTTGAAGATGCAACCAAGTACATAAAACTTGTAGGAAGTATCAACTACCTAACCACGAACATACCAAATATCTCATATATTGTGAGCATACTTTTCAGATTTATGCATAAACCATGTGAGGGATATTGGTCTGCTGCAAAAAGAGTCCTCCTATATTACATTGTCCAAAATATGTCTCCCTTTGACAAAGCCGCCTTGGGTGGGAGAAATGAGTTTCCCAAGCAGTGGCTTGATTCTGTTTGCCACTAGTTTTGTCAGGATTTTGTACGATGCATTGCAAAGTGAGATTGGCCTAAACCTATCAAAGGTGCCCGGATTCACTTCTTTTGGTATTAATGCAAGGAAGGTAGAGTTAGTATTGCCTCCCACTTTGGCTTTTTGATGAAAAGCTTTAATCATCCTCAGAAGATCAATTTTTATTATTTCCTAGCAGATTCTATAAAAATGAATTGAGAAGTCGTCAGGTCCTAGTGCCTTGTCTGGTTCCATGGACCATATTACCTTACAGATTTCTTCTTCAGAGAAAGGTTTCATAAGACTAGTGTTGTCCTCCTTGCTTACCAAAGATGGAATGTGGGAGAGAAATTCAGAGGTGACTTCTTCACTCCCATTCCCTTCCTCTTTATACAGATTCTGGAAATGACCTTCTGCTGCCTTTTTTAGTTGTTCTTGACCTTTGAGCACAGTCCCATCTGAGCAAGTGATTTCAGAGATATGATTTCGAGATAGCCGAGCTCTATATTTGTAGAATTTCTCACTGTAGATCAACAGATTATGCAATATACTAAAGCAAAATACTAGATCTACTTCTACAACAAACTTGCAGAAGCTTAATCGATTTTGAGCAAG
>APFE031615579.1:44460-94223 GCA_000404065.3 Pinus taeda
ATCAAGGGATAACTTCCTTAATCGATGGAGAAACTGTTGCATGTCTTCACATAGACTTCATGTTTGATTTTCTACAACTAATTAACTCGAGATGAATTAATTAATTATTTTACAAACAGAGGCTAAGATCAAATTTGAATTTTACTTCTCAATTTTAGTTCAGGGTCTAACTAAAATTGGAATCTATCCCGAAATGTTATTTTTAGCATTTCTATTTTATCATTCCTTGTTTCTATTTCCAACACTGGTACCTGAGATGCTATTTATAGCATTTCTTGTTGCCATTTTCAACAATATTGCCTATGGAAGAAAGAGGTATTTCGATCTCCAGCTTTAAGCCACAGGCTACAAGACTTAAGCATCCAAGTCTCTCCTTCATGGCGAAAAGCGCGAAATGATTTGATTTGGATAGCTTGTTCTTTTTCTAAATCTGAAGCAGAGATCTCCTTACTTTCCAAATCCATTTGCAGATTTGATAACAACTGAACTGTCTCCTTTCTGTTGCTGGTAGGAGAATTTGAGGGTTATTTAATCCATTTTTCAAAGCCCTCTTGGTTATTTTTAGTTTCTGCTCCCACACGAAGCTTGGAGATCCTGTCACAGGTATGGACCATGCCTCCAAAACAGTTTCCATGAACCTTTCTTTCCCTAACCAAAGCAGGGTGAATCTAAAGGGGATAGGACCCAAATATTCTTCCTCTTCTAGCTGTAAGAGAATAGGTTTGTGATCTGAGGCTAGATTTGGGAGAATTTTAGAGGAGATCAATATTTTTCCTAGCAACAAAGAGCTCTGTGCTAGGAAGCGATCTAGGCGAGCATAGATGTGTTCTGCCCCAACTCTATTGTTTGTCCAAGTGTAAAGGACTTTCTTCGGTTTGAAGTCAAGAAGATCCCAATGAAGTATCAATTCCTCTACTAATGGAAGCATTTGGTCCCTGCCACTATTGCCACCCCTCTTTTCTTTTGGATCAATGACGAGGTTGAGATCTCCAGCCACTATTATATTATGAGGGGAGTGAATGTCTAAGAAATCAGACAAGGTTTGCCAGCATTCTTTCTTCTCTGTAAGGTAGACTAGAACATCAAGGTTGAAGAGAGAGATGGAGAGCTTACTAGAGAGGTGCCGAAGTTCGGTGAATATCCAATCTTGGGTCTCAAAGGAGCTTTCTAGTTGATACTTGTCCTCCGACCACAATGTTGCTAGGCCACCAGAGGTACCTCTTGCACTAATGGCCTTTCCCACATTTTTTCCCCATTTTAATTTGTTGATCCCGAGAAGGGTTTCCCCTTCAATCTTAGTCTCTTGGACCATGAGGATCTTGGGAGTTTCTATTTTCAAAATATCTTTGATTGCTTCAGCTTTCGAAGGGTTCCCCAAGCCTCTGCAATTCCAAGAGACTAGTTTCATTATTTAGCGGGACTGGAGTGAGTTGATCCCCCCTTAGAGGGCCTTGTTCTGGTGTTTCTCCCAATAGACATTTCAATGGTGGATTGGTTGCCTTACATTTTTTGCCTCTTGGCCTCTTCTTCCCTGGCTTCCTTATGAGATTTCCTTCCAACTCTTTTAGAGGTTCTCTCGAATGTCTCGTCTTCCGATGACCTAGAGGTTTCCGGGGGTTTTCTTGTCATTTCTACATATGTGGGTGAGGAGGAGGTTCCTGCTGGGGAGTCAAGTTGGGTTACTTCCATGTTCTTCTTTTCTGCTTCGAGTGAGGGAACTTTTCGTTCAATCTCCTCTATCTTTGTTTCTGGAATTTCAATTGAAGATCTGAGGGTTTCGAATGGGTTTATTGTGGTCGTTGTCTTTGGCTGTTCTCCTCTTCCTTCCATTTGAACCATTCCTGATAAGGGAGTTCCAGACTCCATCGATACCTCTTTCCCTTTATTCCTGTTACTCACCTTGGCCTAGACTGCTTTCTGCACTTGGATCCATTTCTCTCCTTTCGACTTCTCTAGATCTTCCTCCTTTTTTTTTGTTGTATCTTGCGAAATTCCCATATTCATGGCAATTTCTGCATTTGAATGGTAGTTGCTCGTAGTCTAACTCTTGGATATAAGACCAGTCTGCTATTGTTAACTTTATGGCTTCAGGTAACCCTATCTCCAAGTCAACTTCGACACATATTCTTGCACATGAATATTGATCCCTTCTCTCTGCTCTGTCTATGTATTTTCCTAGGGTGTTACCAATCGTTTCTAGTGACTTCGGGTTCCAGCAATGCAGTGGAAGATGAGGGAGGCGCACCCACAATGGAACTGCTCACGACACATCTTGTGTCGGATCGAAATCTGGTGACCATGAGTTTAGATACAGACCCTGAGGTCCCATGAAATATGGTCCATTCCTAAAGATGAGATTTATGTCTTCTACTGAATAAAAAACAAAGAAAAAAAAGCCCTTACCAAGCAGGAAGCTTCCGATGCCTTCCTTTACTAGTGATTTCCAGTTCCTCTGTACCCACGCCTCGACAGCCTTGGGGGAAGGCCATAGCCTTGTAAATTGGCTGATGAGCCCTCTTTCAGCTAAGTTCAAAGCAGATCTGCAAGAATCTTCAACGGGCAGGGCGACTGTGGGAATGTTGTCCAGTTTCTTTACAAACTTGCACTAAGTTTCCCTTGTTGGGTGTTTACTACTGTCGCTGATTAGCTTCCTGAACGCAAGGATCTTTGGTGGAGGAGGGGCCTCAGGGCTCCCTCCTAGGGCCATGGCGATGGAGGGAGTATTCAGGTCGCACCAGGGGCTGCTGCTGTGCACGTGAAAGAGGCATTTTTTAAAAAGTTCGCAATCATAATGACCGAAATTAATCAATTTCGTAGTTGTTGGATTCCTATTTCCATGATTACTTTGTTAGGTTTCTATACCAATAAGAGTCATAATTTTATGGGTTAGGTTTTAATTACTATCTTTTTTATGTAATAAATTCATTTTTATTTCTCAATGAATAACCATTAGAACTCTTCAATCCTTAAAAAATACAACCTTTCAAACTCATTTCCTTTTTATCTTTCCAAAAAAACAATCATGGCTTAAATGACAATAAGCTTGAAAATAAAAAATAAGAAATAAGAGGTAAAAAAAACACATAATTTTACATTCTGTCGCACCGTGACCATAATATCTCCGCAATTTGCGTAAAAGAAAGATAAAATCTATTTATGAAAATTAGAGATTATAATGATTCCAAATTATTTCCTCCAAATTTACGAATTTGAATTATTGCCTCCAAATTTATGAAAATCATCGCTGTGCAATCTGAATTAAACCATGTGCACAATTTCAGATTTTTTCATAAATGAAATAGTCATAGCCTCTTTTGCCCCCCTGAACAATTTCAAAATCATTATCTAGGTCAATCTTGCCCTATAGTGGGCACAGTTTTTTCAGTTGAAGCGTCACCAACAAAAGTAAAAACTTGTGAAGTTTGCTATTTGGGGTTGTGTCGTCTTCAATCCCATTTTTCAAATTGGCAATACATGATTTTGTCTCAGATTGGTCGAGTTGAAGCGTTTCAGATTCTTTTCCTTTACATGTTACACAGTTCAACATAGGTATCTTTTTTCTTTCAGTTTTATATTCTTGCCCTATAGTGGGCACAATTTTTTCAGTTGAAGCATCACCAACAAAAGTAGAAAAAGAGAACCAGAGCCTGCATTGTCAAAGACCGATATAGAAATGAGCACAAAGGCCAAAACCGGAGAAAAACTTGTGAAGTTTGCTATTTGGGGCTATTTCGTCTTCAATCTCATTTTTCAAATTCGCAATGCACGATTTTGTCTCAGATTGGTCGAGTTGAAGCGTTTCATATTCTTTTTCTCTACATGTTTCACAGTTCAGCATAGGTATTTTTTCTTTCAATTTTATATTTTATTATTTTCTTATGATTTTGTTAAATTCAAAACATTTTGAATTTCCAAATGTGGTTCTGATTGCTTCTACGCATATTTTAGCTTAGTTACTACCTCTTTGCAATTCTGGGTTCCGAACACCAAAATACATTATTAACATGGTTTTGAAGATGCATGCAAAATAGGGTCCTCTGCATTGAGGATGTAACCCACCCTAACCAAAGGTGGTTACCATGCTAACCTTGAGTCTCAATATATATATATATATATATAATATATATATATATATTATATATATATATATATATATATATAATATAATATATTATAATATATATATATATATATATAGATATATATATATATTGCAATATATATGTATATGGGTGACTTCACCTTCTCCAGTGATGCCGTGTGGGGGCAAGGTCATTCTTCAAGGTTTGCCTTCAGTGTGGGGCAAGGTCATTCTTTGGGAATTACATATTTGACTGCACACAATTCCGAAAGTCACCTCACATAAAGACAACCATACATGCACTACATGTAACCAAGAAATGCTTAAATTCATAACATGTTTTGGCCAATCTTGGCCTCTGCCATCAACACTTTCATATTAATAAGCATAGTCACCACTGGATCTAATATGCCTATTGATGTGCCCCATCATATGTCAAAATATGCTCAATTCTTTAATTTGAACCTTTGTTGAAGGTTAACAAGAATCCAACTGACATATAGATAACTTGCAGCTTACTAAAAAAAGGATTTAGTATTCGGGATCTCCTTTCATCTAGACCAAGAGTTTACAGAGAATTATCAATTGCAGTCTCCATTTACATTTCAGCAAGTAGTATACCTATTTCTATGAACAAGATTGGTGTCGAAGGAAATAAACTAGTATCTCTTGAAACAACCATGTCAGTAATGATAACAAGAGTATGCATCTTCTACCTTATTTACGCTCTATATATCTTCATTACTTTTCAAGTTGACAGATCATGTAAACTGCACACACCGAGATGGAACTATGCTCAATCTATTATGGCATCGATTAAATTTGGCTTATGATTTTTCTACAAAGTTAGGCCTATGATCATTTCTAACCAGGTGCAAGTCCAAGCTCCCAAACTTGGCTGAAATTTGAAACAATCTATAACATATTCCAGTCATGTCAAAAGTTTGCTCCAAGTTCTGTGTTCCACAAGTATGCTCCACATTCTGTAAGTATAATCCAAGCATAGTAATCTAAGACCAATATGATGACCTAAAGACAATAATGAGATCCAAAATGAAGATCCAAGTTCCTTGGATGAATCTCGAAGTTCTGTTTACTAGAACAATGTCTACAAAATGATCGTGAGATGGAGTTCGAAGTGCACCCTAAGATGGAGTGAATATGAGGTTCTTCTGTGAGGTTTGGCCTAAGACATTTTCATCATCCAAAGTTGCTAAGAATTTTTGAAAGAGCCAAGGATGATCTGGAGTCTTGATTTGAAGTAATTTGAAGTCTTGACTTGGAGTATTGATCTGCTCTGAATTTGAGGTTTGGTATATTTTCTAGGGTTTTTGGACAAAACCATAGAGTAATCTATCCCTTGTGTAAAAGTACATTTAGGGTTTTGACTTTTTGATTTATAGGGTTTGCAAATTTAGAAAGGCTTGATAAGAGAATGCCTAGGGTTTTGGACAAAACCCTAGGATGAGATGCTCCCGCTAAAAGAAGAAACCCTAGGTCATGATAATGATGTCTAGAGCAAGAATGTTGATCTATTGGATAACTGCGAAAATATAAGATCAAGAGGGAGTTGTTACTCATCATAAAAGATATGTACTCTATCTCTCTTCCTTTAATATTATTGATTTATCTAGTAATCTAGTCTCATTTTATTTTCATTGCTTGATTGTAACTATTCTTTCGTGACCTCCTAGAGAGGATTGCAAGAACATGTTGAAGGTTGTCTAAGGTTGGAAGAAGTTTCTGACAAGTCCTGGATTCAAAGGGAGCTTTGAATCTTGAAAGGGTTGTGAATGTAGAAGGAGCTTTGAATCCAGAAAGAACTATGAATTTAAAAGAAGCTTTGATTCAGAGGGAGTAGTTTAACTCTTATGTATTTAAGTATTTTTTTAAAATTATATTTAATGGCTAAAGTTGTGATAGGCCTTTGACAAGCCTTTGTCCTGGATGAAGTACATGTACTTCAGGGACAAGCTTGGACACATTAAGGTAAGTTCTCTCAGAAAGAGGGATCATTAATGAGATAACAATAGGGGTAGAAGTTTGGCCCAAACTATTGTTGAAATCATACATTATCCTAATTTAGAAAGTATGGTCTTTAAGGCCTAGTTACTCAGAAGAGTAGGTATCTTTCTATGATTGGAACAACCACTCTATAAGAGTGAGTGCCTCTATCAAGCTCGTTTACTTGTTGAGTGAGCCTTTTGAGACCTTTGGCCAAGATAATGTCAACCCTGTGATGTGAGGATTTGTTAGGGTTTTGACCCTGTGGTGTGAGGAGTTAAATATGCTCTAGGGTTTGGCCAACCCTGTGTAGTTGGAACTTGGAACACAGATGTTCTTGGAGTTTTGACCTTGGTGATGGAAAACCTATACTAGTTTGTATACGATGTGGTTGAGGCACCGATCAGATCATGGTGACTAGTTGTTGTACCTTAGGCTAGGTAGCCTATATGATGGTACATAAAATTGTGGTACCTTAGGTTGAATAGGTTGTATGATGGTACATAGGGTTGGTACCTTAGCAGTAGCCTAGATGGTACCTAGATCCCTGCAAGATGTTGGGTTGGTACCTTGGTAGTAGCCTAGACGGTACCTAGATCCTTGAAAGATGTTGGGTATGTACCTTTGCAGTAGCCTAGATGGTACCTAGATCCCTGAAAAATGTTGGGTTGATAACTTGGCAGTAGCCTGGATGGTATCTAGATCCGTGAAATAATATGTGTTGGTTTAATGCCTTGGTAATCACCTAGATGGTACCTAGACCTATAGATCAACATGTCTTTTGGATTGGTGTCTCAACAATAGCCTAGATAACACCTAGAGTCATGGAGAAGCATGTCTGTTGGGTTGGAATCATGGCTGTGAAGAAAGAGTAATTATCATTGTGAACTTGGTTGAAGAAATTTTTGGAGGCAACTTTGATGAGCAGATTCCTCCCAGTATCATGCTCAAATCTTTCTACAGTGAGCTTGTTTGGTATTAGGCCTAAGACGAGGCCTTTGGAGTTTCACCTAGACTATGTATGGAGACTAGTTGTTTGATGGTGAATCACGATCATAATTATGTTATAGTACCATAGGATAATGGTATTATGAAGTGTGTAACCTTATTCTTAAAGAAATATTTTAACAGAGAAAACATGGATAGTCATTATGAATACCTCCCTAGCTAAGAGGGAGTGTTGATGTAGTACAATCGTTCATAGTCCCGAAGATTCCTACTCTCATAAGGTATGGGATGACCACTCTGCATCAACACTGCCCCAATGCCCTCACCTGATGTGTCACACTCCCGTCTAAAGGGTTGGTAAAAATTCAGTAACACAAAGACTGGGAAAGTACTCATGACCATCTTGAGGTGCTCAAAGGCCTCTTGCACAACATCTGACCAACTGAGTGCCCCCTTCTTCATGAAGTCTATAAGGGGTTTGACCAACTGAGAGAACCCCCTCACGAAGCGCTTGTAATATGGTCATATGCCTAGTAATCCCCTTAGCTCCGTCACATTACTTGGTGTGGGCCAATCAAGGATGGCGGGAATCTTCTCCTGGTGGACTCTAACTCCGTCCTCTCCTATCACATACCCTAGGTACAACATCTTGGTTAGCCCAAATTCACACTTGGATGCCTTGGCATAAAATTGTTGCTCCTCCAGGATGCTTAAGACCTATTCCAAGTGTTGTAGGTGCTCCTCCCATGTCATGTTGTAGATAAGCATGTCATTGAAGAACACCAAAACAAAACTGCACAAGTGCTTGCAGAACACATGGTTCATGCAATACTAAAATGTGGTTGGGGCATTGGTGAGTTTGAAGGGCATCACCAAGAACTTAAAGTGCCCCTTGTGCCACCTGAATGCTTTCTTCAGAATGTCCTGCTAACACACCCGAATTTGATGGTACCTTGTGCGCAAGTCTACCTTAGAGAAGTACTTGGCTCCTCTAAGCTCATACATCAGTTGATCTATACGGGGCATGGGGTACTGGTTCTTCAAATTCTTCTATTCAGTGCCTAGTAGTCGATGCACATGCGAAGGGTCCCATCCTTTTTCTTCACTAACACCGTCAATGAAGCAAAAGGGCTAGTACTAGGCCTGATATGCCCCAACACCAATAGCTTCTAGATGGACCTCTCAATATCGTCCTTGTAGGCCTCAAGGCATTGATACAGAGTAGTGATAATTGTATGTACACCCTCTTCCAACTCAATGGTGTGCTCAAACCCTCGATCAGGAGGCCTTCCTGGACAGATCTCCCAAAAAATTGTTTGATGTCTCTCCAACAACACAAAGATGTTTGGATGAACCAGTCATGCCTAAGTTCTTGCCTTTGAAATCATGAGCACCACCGCTCACTCTATACCACCACGCCACATGTTTGCTTCCATTCGATGGATGTATATTGACTATGGTGGGTATGAGTGCATACCCCTCAACACTACCAACTTCCCATCTGGGCCCATGAACTCCATCTCCAGTTTCCTCCAATCGGTAGTGACCCACCCCAATGAATACAACCATTAGACACCCATCACCACATTAGTGTTTGGAACATCAACCATAAAGAAATGGTTAGTCATGGAATAGTTCCCCATAATCAAAGTTAGACTAGGGATATATCTCGTGCACTGCATAGTTCGGTCTCCTGGTACCAATATCAAAGACCCCTCAAATGCCTCTATATGTATGCCTCTCTGGTCCACCATCTAGGAATCAATAAAATTATGGGTAGCCCCATTGTCCACTAATACTGACACACACTGCCCCTGCACTGTGCCCCTGTTCCGTAGTGTCAAGTACTTTGGAACTTCCTGAAGTGAAGCAAGAACTCCCTTGGTGGGAACAATTAGCCCTCCTCACCAAGGTGGTGGTGGTGGCGGTGGTCCTCCTCCTGCAAACTGTGGTCCTCCGTCGCCATTGTTTATCTCCTGCTCAGCCTCATCCTCCTACTCACTATCTGAGTACACCTCGATGTAGTGGGCCTTGCCCTTGGTGCACTTGTGCCCTAGTGCCCACAGATCTTGGAATGTGAAACACAACTTCCTCCTCCATAGGTCCCTCCAAGTCTCGTCATCCAATTGACCACACCCAATCTCCCTCTAAGGATGATGAGTATATTTTCTCCCCTAAGGAGCCACGGGCACAATGGGTATAGGGGCCTTGGTATTGGGAATTGCATCAATCATGTCTCTGGTCTTGGAAATGATGTCCATCAATGTCGTGGGCTTGTAGGCCCTCATCCATCCACACAAGGGATCTAATAACCCTCTACAAACAACATAATCAACTGAGCTTGAGAGATGTATGACACCATTACAGCTAGACTCTGGAACTAAGATATGTAAGCCTCTGCACTGCCCATTTGTCTCAAGTGTGACAACTCCATGAAATGCAACTTGGGGTCCTAATAGAACATTTTTGTAAAATTATATTGTCCATTATTGAGAAAAACCATAGTTTTTGGAGATAGTAAGATAAAACATTCTTTAGCCAGTGGAATCAAATGAGAGGGTGCTCATAGATGAAATTCGATGTTAACAGTCCAATGAAATCGATGATTTTTCGATGAGACTCATGGTTACAATTCAATGGCGAGATGCAAATCCCTTCCTAAAGCTCTTCAGGGAGACAATGGACATTTGTTGCTTGGGCATAAAATATAAATCGAGCAACATAATTGAGTTTTGTAAGTTTTTGCTAGTGCGTTCAACCAGGGACCAAGTGGGAAAGCTACCCAAAATCACCAAATTTATTGTCTTGAATAACAGAATCTTAATGCATATATTACATTGTCCTTTATTAAGCAAAACCCTAGTTTTGGAGATTTGCAAATAAAAACCTTTTTAGGTGGTGAAATTAGATGAGAAGGTTGGCACTAGTTGTAATTCGATGTCAGGAGTTCAACATAATAGACAATTGTTTCGGTTGAAGTCCCATTTAGAGTTTAAACTTTATTGCAAGTTGCAACTCATTTCCTGAAATCATTCAAGGAGATAATGAGAATTTGGTATGGAGGTATAAAATCCAAACCAAGTAGCATAATTGAGTTCTATAAGCTCCTACAAGTGTGTTTTCCTAGAGACCATGTGGGCACACTACCCACAATGTCACGACATATTGTCTTGAAAAATAGAACCTTAGTGCAAGAATTACATTGTCCATTATTGACCAAAACCATAGTTTTGGATATTGTCAGATAAAACATTTCTTAGCTAGTGAAATCAGATGAGATGGGTGCGCCAAAATGTAGTTTTATGTTAGGAGTTCAAGGTAATCGATAGTTTTTTTATTGGTATCTTGTGTAGGGTTTTCTGGCATGTTGCAACTTGCTTCTTGAAGCCTTATTGGGATAGAATGAAAATTCTGTTTAGGGATATATAATCCAAACTAAGAAACATGATTGAGTTTTGTAAGCTCTTACAAGTGTGTTTAGCCAAGTACCATGAGCACACTACCTAGAATCGCCCAAGTTATTGTCTTGAAAAATAGAATATTAATTCAAAAAGTTGCATTGTCTCTTATTGAGCAAAATCCTAGTTTTCCGGATTGTCAAATAATACCTCCTTTATCTAGGGGAATCAGATGAGAGGAGTTTCCCTAGCTATAATTTGATGTTATTATTCCATTGCAATCGAGGGATTTTCAATTGGATTTTCAGTTGGAGTTTTATGGCAAGTTGCAACTCCCTTCCTAAAACCATTCGAGGACACAATGAGATTTTGGTCCATGGGCATAAAATATAAATTGGGAAGAAAATGTAGATTTTCCTGTAGATTCACAAGCTCAAGTAATCTGCTAAAACAAGAGACAAGAATCTACTTCTACTTTCAACTAGAGGAAGCTAATAGATCGATGAACACAATAACACAAGAAGAAGATAAATCAATGGCACATAACACAAAAAGTTTTTATGGGGAAAGCCACTGCTCAAAACCCCACTTATCTGTATTGCATTAATCAGAAATATGAGTGAAGATACAAAGCTTGTTCTCACAAGAACAATTCCGCACAAGTATGCTCAACTCTCTCCCTCACAAGCCTGCTCTTAGCCAACACTTAGCCAATTTCCACTGCCTGCCAAGCCCCTATTTCCTTCCGCAATTCCTAGGATGAATAGCCCATATTAATGGGAATCCAGTGCACCAAAACTGCGCAATCCAATCTAGGTCCTCTTCTTGAGTGCATGCATGATCTATACAACTCAAAAAATTATACAACAAATAGTTAACTGTCCCTGCACTCTAGTTTCAACTGGGTCTTTCTCAAAACTAACATGCATGAGTTTTCGATGAGAGAATCTTCAGTTAACTGGAGTAGCACTTGTGGATACACTAGTGCATTAGCTGACTGTTAATCCTCTACTAGTTCAACAAACAGTTAGAAACTAGTTTAATTGTCTATAACTTAGTAAACTGAGTTATCTAGTTCCACTCAATCTAAACTCATACTAGACCCTTAAAACTTAGGGAGAACACTTACATGACTTTCAAAAGGCTTCCAACTCGAAATTCCTAAGTTAATTAAGCCAATTAAACTTAATTAACTATTTACAAGTTGCTATGAGAATAGAATTCTATTTTAATTCTATTAGAATTCTAAGTTAATTAAGCCAATTAAACTTAATTAACTATTTACAAGTTGCTATGAGAATAGAATTCTATTTTAATTCTCAGTTTAAATTCAAGGACAAATTTAATCTGGAATTTCTTGTTGCCATTTCTCAACAGAAAAATTGAATTTTCTATGCTTTTGTAAGTGTGATCAACCATACCCGGATGCGGGTGACATTGTTTGACATGCAGCGTATTAATTCCCCTCGCCCAAGCCACATGGCTTCACGCTTCCGCCAGGTGGTAGCCATGAGCTTTGTTTGCGTCTTGGGTGATAGTACAGGCAGAAGCATTAAAAGGCCTTTAAGGCAGGCAGGTTACCGAGGCTTTGCGACCAGAACTTTCATCATGGCGCCTCCTTATCTCTGTTCAGGCAAGCGTTCTGGTTCTATTTCTAACCCTACAACTGCCCAAGGAATTGCTCAGAGCTTGCCGGCAGATGGAATCCCCTTCCGCGTCGCCATTTCTTGCCCTGTGGTTAGAATTGTGAGCGTCACTCAGGCGAATGTGCAGGGGATCCGCGGCAGCTGCAGAATTGGGGGCAGGTATATTTCTGTAAATTCTTGTTTGCTCAGTCGTGTCAAGCTCTCTTCGCCTCTCATGGCTCCTCGCGGTGGTTACAAGTCTCCGCGTAGGGGAGGGCACTCTAGCCAATCCAGTGGCACGAAACAGAAATCTCCGCCCAATCCGAGGAGGATTTCTCCTTTAGCCTGCGCTTCGCCACCCTCTGGTGCCTCTACGCCTTCCGGGGATTTGGACAATGCTGTCCAAATAGCTTCTCTTAGCTATCATCGTCGGACCAACAAACCTGTTATTCGCGCCCGCATTACAGTCATCTTCGATGAGGAAGATGAGGTAGATGACAGTAGCAACCAGGCTTCAGGGGAGAAAACGCCCACCTCCTCTGATACTTCGTCCAAAGCACAGGACACCTCCTACATCCCTGAGGTTCAGAGTCGCATGGAGGATGATAGCATAGATTTTCCCTCGGCCGAGCAGGCAGAAGCTGCCAAAGAGCTTCGCAGTCTCAAGCGCAAAGCTCTCATGGCCTCGGTTGAAGGCTCAATGAAAACGCAGATGGATTCTACTGGCAGTGGCATGCGTATTGCAGAAGAAGAAGATTCGCTGGACTACAGACTCTACCTCAAACTTCCGCCTGGCTATGACCGAATTAAAGACGTTCCTGCTGGTGTCGAAGTCTCCTGGGAGCCCGACCCAATCCAGGCTGCTGAAGAAAGGAAGCAACGAGCTTTAGCACGCGAGGCTGAAGCGAAAAAGGGCAGTAGCAAATGACCACAAGGCTCTCTGGGGCAAGCCGATACTCAGGCAATTCGCCTCTTTTTGCATTTTTCTGTTCAGTCCTAGTTTTCTTATGAGTTGCAGCGTTGTAAACTCGGTCTCTGTTCTATGGTTGATAGTCTGTTCAAGTCTTGTGTTTTCGGTCCAGGTTGGACAACTCCTGTTCCAAACCTCTCTTTTTGAAATTTTGTTCTTCTGGCTCTTTCACGCAGCAATTTCTGATGTAATGACAATTTCTTGACAGAGAGCTGTTTCACGGCTCTCAGAGGTGTATACCTCTTGTACATAATTTTTCTCTTTTAATACAATAGTTCAGTCTTTACTTAGCAAAAAAAAAAAGTGTGATCAACCATGGACGACATGAACACACTGCCATAATCACCTGGGCTATTTCCCTGAGAAATACAACCTTAGTGCAAAATTTACATTGCCCAATATTAAGCAAAACCCTAGTTCAGGAGATTGTCAAATAAAATAGTTTCCGATAGTTGAATCAAATGAAATGTGTGCCACTAGATGTAGTTTGATGTCAAGAACCCAACACAATCAACAATTTTTAAATTGTCATCCTGATTAGAGTTTTATGGCAAGATACAACTCGCTCCCTGAAGTCATTTAGGGACACAATGAGAGTTTGTTCTTGGACAAGACCTCTGGAATTATTGGTCTGAACATTGGGATAGGTTGCATAAGCTAGGGGGTGGTAGTTGCATTGTTGGTTGCCAATGATTGAAAGGAGAATCATAAACCTTGCCCCAATTCCCACATTGTGCTGAGTGTTTAATTAACTGAGATGCCCAAATATGTCCATGCATGGTTACAAGGTTACATTTCTGTGTGTGTAGGTTCTAATTTGTAGAGAAGACTAATGAATATAAATTTGTAAACATGAGTGTGGCTGTTAAATTTAAAACTATGTTGTTTTAACCCTAAGATAAATCTAAAGATCTCCTGGATAGTATTACCCTTAAGTAATATTGATATAAGGCAAGATCTGTGGTTGAGGGTACCTTGAAGAAGGGAAGCCTCAGGTTGTCTGAAGACTAGGCCACTAGGTGTTCTGATCCTTCAAAAGTCTCATACATATCATTTGCATGGTGTCCACTTATTGCATTAAAAGGCTCATTGGCATGATATCTGGAGGTTTGATGGAATCCTGATGAAAGTTGTCTGTTTATGACACAAACTTGTCCCAACTGACATATTGATTTTAGGTACACTAGACCTATACACCTTTGTTCCCAGTATTCCCTGCAGTATCCCCTGCTCCTGATAAGTGCCACATTGTTATTGGTGTCTCTGATATAAATATGCAGTAGTGAAGGTAACTTCTGTACAAATATTTGAGCTCCTTACACATATAGTAAAGAGGTATTCCTCTGAGCACATGGAAATGACAAGTATTACTCATCATAGTGTATTCAAAGGTCTTTGACTTTCAATGTTAGATGCAGACATCACTTTCTAGCTTGAATCCTACAACACATTCTACAGTAAAAGACAAACATCTCTTCCTAGCCCTCAAGATTGTAAATGGTAAACTTTTGAGTTCAAATTTAGCAGTAATTACAGTAGGTATGCACAGAAATGAGATGATTCCCTTAGCTCAGAAATGATGACTTGCATCTGTATCGTTGATATTTAATTGCAATGACAGTGTGTGCGTGAATGGAAGGATTTCCTTTGTTTGTCAACTATGTCTTGTACTTAGATTGCTGATATTTAATTGCAGTGACAGTGTGTGTGTGTGTGAATGGAAGGATTTCCATTGCTTGTCAACAATTTCTTGTACTTAGATTGTTGATATTTAATTGCAGTAACAATGTGTGTGTGAATGGAAAGATATCCATTGCTTGTCAATAATGTCTTGTATCCACATTGCTGATATTTAATTACAATGACAATGCGCGTGTGAATGGAAGGAATTCCACATCTTATCAATGGTGTCTTGCATGTGTATTGTTGATATTTAGGTGTAACAGTAGTGTGTGAGTGAATGGAGAGTTTCCATAGCTTACAGATGATGCCTTGCATTTATATTGCCAATATTTAACTGCAATAACAATGTGTGTGTGTGAATGGAAGGATTTCCAAAGCTTATCAACGTGCTTGGCATTTGTACTACCGATATTTATACAATGGTATATGCAGGGAAGTAATTTTCCAAAACATGAATGATGCCTTGTGCTTGTAGTGAGGGTATTCAAAGTTTTCAGGTATACTCTCTAAGGAGATGGGCAATATCATTGCCATCCACAACACATGCCAAATTTCATAAATGAACTAGCACTGCCACGAGCATAACCAAGAAGCCAAGGTCAGATTGCTACAAGAGGACTTTGCCAAGTTGACCTTTCCTAAGGATAAGATGGTGACCATTCCTTAGGCAAGTTGACTCTCTACGTTTGAAAAGTTCTAGGGCTTTCATTAGAAATTCCATTGCCAGACATAAAGGATATCACGAAGGATGCTCCAACAAGCACCATAAATCCATGCACACGGAGGTACATGCACAATCAACTCCCAAGAGGAGTCAATGGTAGGAATAAGGAGACCATAAAACTCCATGAATAAGGAATGGAAGTGAAACTCAAATAGGACGGCTTCACTGACATTCACATGATCACCAAACACATCCCCTAATTAGTCTGGAAACAACACGCCACCAGTCCCATGAGACCCATCACTTTAATAGATGTCAAATTGACTGTCATGGATATGTCTGCCAGAAAATATCCAAGTCCTAACGTTTTCACCACAAATTTCTTCCACCACATTTGGTTCGCCATTAAAAATGAGGTCTAGGTGTTGAAAGAAAAGTTACACCAAATATTAGGTGCCTTTCCAACCATAAAGGCTATCTTCATCACTCTAATTCCAAAAGAGGACAAAGCACTCAATCCCTCCAAATTCCAAGCTATAGGTCTCTTCTATGTTATTTACAAAATGAGATGAGAGGGGTGCACAAGCTGTTGCTGTAATACAATGATTGCAGCCTGTAGATCTAGTCATCTCTTAAGGTTTCCATCTCACACCTCTACTAGATCTAACACTGGTGGGTTTTTACAATCAAGGGCTCTATAGCTTGGCTCATTGAGGTTTTTTACTTTTCAACTTCCACTAGATCTACTCCCTTCAACCACCAAAAAATTGTGACGTGCATATTTTTTCACTAGTGTGCTTGATTACAATCAAACTGCAAGATGCAAAATTTTGGCTCCATTTCCACATTGGGGTCATAATAGTGATTTTGTGTAGTATTGTAGGTGTTATGCCCTCAAGAGGTTTTCCCTCCATACATATCAAAGCCCTATATTGCAAGTTAATTTTTTCCTTGCCTAGGAACTAGATTGAAGTCTGCCATCAACGACCAAATTTATATGCCACTTTTGAATTGGTATCATAATAGTGATTTTGAAAAGTATTGAGGAAGTTATGACTATTTTATGTTACGATTTTGTTCAAACTCACTTGGAGTCACAATCCTCATGGAAAAGGGAGATCCATTGGATGTAAAATTTTCTTATTTTTTTACATACTCTAGATCTATTTATGTTGCTTCATGGCATACTGACAGTCACAGGATTAGATTTTTCTGTGCAAGATCTAGCATACCAGAAAGATGCATTTGCACAACTACCACATTTGGGAAACCATGATGGTCATGTTCAAGACCATTTCGCATGTCCTCCAACCATCATTGATCTCTAATCAAGAGATCTTACTCCTATGACTTTTTTTGTAATGTCAATGATCTTTATTTTGCTCCAACATCTTCTCTCTCACCTAATTCTCTTCTTGCTGACCCCTGCATGCTCAGTAGCAGCATAACACTTTGAGCGTTATTATTCATTAAGTTCTGTACCTCCTGAATTGGAATTGGGTTAGGTAGCTACATAGCGACTTTGAGTTTTCTTCCAAGTGTGGGTACTTGTCTACGATTTCTAGCACATATGCAAGCCTTGAAAGCATGAGAATGTGCAATAATAAACTCTTGGGATAAATACCCATTTCATTGTAAGGGCTTATGTTACGTTGATGTCATAATGTCGGCAAGGACATTTGGAGATAACTTGACATAAAGACAGTGTCAGCAAGGACATTTGTTAGCTTGCATTTTGATGTATATTTGTGGCTTCTTCAGCACAAGCGTACACCACAGCGATGATTCGGTTTTGTGCTTGTGCTGAGGTGAGACACGACATTTTATGAACAATGCTGGTCAATGTTGCTAGAATAGAGTTTAGATTGTTATCATCCTTGCTGGCATGCGAAGGTTTGTTAGACCTTGTATATTCTCATGTTGTAGATGTATTGATTATGTTAGTGAAACTGACACCTCCCCATTGACATATTTTCATCACCAAATTGCCAAATGCTATTAAACGGTTGAGAAAGGTTGCAGCGAGTGAACTCTAGTGTTTTTACTGAGGCAAACACCATGCTTCTTTCAAGTAAAATGTCTAATGCTGCAATTCTCAGGGTACTTCAGGACTTGAGCTCTCTTGCTTCCTCACTTAACAAGGAAAAGGATGATTAGGTACTACCTTATAGAGATCATGATGAAAGTGTTATTATAATCAAGAGTCTAAATTTAGTTGTTGAACTTCTATGGAAACAATTGGGTCTCTGCATCAGTAAGATAGAAAAAATTGGTCATCTTCATTGTTTATTGTACCTGTGTCTTCTCGTGCTAATGGAGTTTTACTCCCTTTACCACCAGGCACACAGAAGATCTTGCCATATATTGACGTATTTTTGTAATATGTGAAAAGTTGCAACCTCATCATCTCATTCCTTAGTGCTCAAGATCCCGGCCCATTGATTACACATAATCCAAGGGAATATCCTTCACTTAACAAGTCAAACAACCATTAAACTCAAGGCAACAATCTCAAGATGAGTCCACATGTGCTACATTATTAGATTGACTGGGTAAACTGATATCCTATTGCCTGTTCAGACTACTGGGTGTTTTTTTATTGTACAGACTTTAAACACATGCCCAACCCATTTCCTTGTAAGCAATACTAAGCATAGGATGATAATATGGGAATTTTCATGGATCAGATTCCAGATAGCTATTGCCTCTGCTTTTAGGCATATGGAAAGTTAAGTTCATTATAGGGGAATTCGATTGCTTGTTTCTTTGTGTCAAGTTATCTACAAATGTCCTTGTTGACACTGTGACATCAACGTAAGAGAAGTCCTTATAATGAAATGAGTATTTATCCCAATAGTTTATTCTTGCGTATTCTCATGCTTTCAAGACTTGCATATGTGCCAGAAATCATAGACAAGTACCCAGACTTGGAATAAAACTCAAAGTTGCTATGTAGCTACCTAACCCAATTCCAATTCAAGAGGTACAAAAATTAATGAATAATAACACTGAAAGTGTTATGTGGCTGCTGAGCTCCATTATGTAGAAACAGAGATCTCAATGAGTTAAAACTCAATTCATGGACAATTGAAGAGTTAGATTCAACATTTAGTATTGCAATGAGAATATATGAAGTACACCAATCTTATCTATGCATTCATAAGTAACATATGACAAACACCTTTGGCATCTAGCTTTTAGCTTTTACTGGAGATGCATGAACCATTATATAAACAGAATGCAATCTTTTTGGAAGTCCATTCAAATGTGGAACATTACTATGGAAGCCAAGTTAGGCATTAATGTAGCATGCATTAAATTTTTTTGCATTGAATTGTTGTTGTTTGCAATTTTCTTGTGTTTTCTTTAGAAGTAAATCCACCACGCACTAGATTTCCTTTACCCTACAATGTTATTTCATGCTTGTGTCCTTCTAGTTGTTGGAAGAATTGTCATTGAGGTCAAAGGGTGAATGAGCCATATGCCTTGAGAGGCTTGATCAACATATCAGTGGGATTCTCAACATATTTATTTTATTGGTGTTTTTATTGGATGTGGACGGTATATTTGACATCACACTAGACTTGTTCAAAACATTGATAATTGATGTGATCCAATTTCTAGCATGATTTTTGTTAATGCAGTTGATGATTACCAACTTGAAATTTAACTTGCCATAAACAAAGAGTACGAGGAAGCGATTCCAGCAATTGCATTCACCTCTAGGTGGTGCGTATTACTAGAGGACGCAGTGAAGAGGAGGCTGAGTTTGCTTGTGGTGTCTTCCAACGGAGTTTGGTTGGGAGAGTTTCTGGATAGGAAGCATAGGAATTTGTTGTCACTTTGGAGAGTTTGGGAGCTGGAGGAGTGTACTTTGAAGTGTGACTTTCGCACTTCCTGGGCCAGCACAGAGGCAACACTTGGTGCACACGTGGGAGGTAGAGTATTAATATTTGAGGCTGAAATTTGCTAGGGAGGTTAAAGGAAGTATTTGAGGAGGAGATTGCTTCATTTGTGGAGCTTGGGAGGAGGATTTCGTTGGGGTTCTTTGCAGGTTGTTTTCTGGAGCAGCTTGGAGGGCATAGGGCATATTGGAGGCCAAATTTGGGAGTTTGGATTCAGCCCAAACCCTTTTTGGGTTTTTGACAAGGATCCCAGATATAAAGTTTTAGCATTTTCTGAGCACCGGAGATTGGATTTCTTGCAGTTCCTTTCTAGCAAGCAGTGTAGTTTCTGGGGACAACATAGAGCATTAGAGGAGCGATCATTTCCAGCTTCGAGATTATTGTTTTATCATCTAGGTCGATTCAAGCTTGCCCTTGAGGCAAGCCCAGGTTCATTTCTCCATATTATTGTACTTGCTCCATTTCATTAATAAAATGGCTTAGCTGGTTCTCACTTTTGGAGTTTTAATAAGCATTTTTTGATTGTTTTATTTTCCTGTGTCACAAATCGATTTTGTTTTACATATCACTATTTATTTAAGTTTGTAACATTACACTACCCTATTCAACAATTACCTTCATTAGCATTACTTAATGGAGTTTCATGGATAAATTATAAAAAATTTCCCACTAGGAACATTCTTTTCATATCATCAATGAGTAACACATGCAAAACTTCCAAAGATCACAATTTCACACCATATCAAGTAGATTAGGGCATAAATATTCTATGAGAAGGAATTCCATGGATTAAACATTTACATAAAGATATTTGACAAGAAAAAAGCACTTGCTAGACAATATGAAGTATAGCCATCCATCAACAATGCATCTAGAAGCACCAAAAAGATAGCAATAAATCCATACATCAAAGTGCATCCCAAAAACATCCAAATCTTCTCCAAAATTGCAGGTCCAAATCCTCTAATGAGACTATTGAAAATCCCAAGTATGATGGTTTGTAATGATACTAGGTGTCATGTATTTATACAAACTCTAGAAATTCAAATTTCTAATTATGAAGCCCCTAAAACATAACAAATGGTGTGAAGACCGTTGGTTACAATACAACCAAGATAACTTAACAATTAATCAATATTTAATCTTATTTTTAGCTCATGTAGGAATGATGTCATCCATGTGAAGTACTCTCCAAGGCTAGTGTTGAGGCCTCTTGTGCTCAAAGTGTGGGAGAGGGCCTCCAAATCAATAAAGAAGGGGGACATGGCCTCAAAATGTTGAAAAACATCTCCAAATCCCTATTTAGGCTATGTGGACTCCAAATGGGTCTCATGTGTCTCTAAATGGCTCAATATCAAGTCAATGCTCCATTAATAAGGGCATGAATATGACACAAGCCCTCCCATGTCTCTCCGGATGAGACAAAACCTCCTTTAGGCCATGGATTAGTTGCCATGTGTTGGGTGTGAATGTGTGGCCAACTGGGAAACATGGTCCAAGCACATCATCTCTATGTTGTTGGGGCATGAACAAACAATTTGCGGTGTTGAAGAAGCCCATAGTGGGACAATCAATGCTTTGCAATGGTGGAGGCCCATGGCTCTCAACACTCACCCTTCAAGTGCCATTATGACCCACTGGAGGGCTTGGATCCCGTATAGGGAGACCAAGTTCAAAATGGAGACCCACTTGCAATCCCGTGTAACATCCAATGTGTCCTCCTCACCCTCCAATACGACAATCCATCAATGTAATTAAGTAAATAAGCTTACTAACCAAGGGAAAAAGTGGACACTTCATAGTGGAATGCCCTTCTAAATGGGATTTAAAATGTATAGGTGTTACCAAGCTCAACAATAGAGGTTCATAAAGGACCCTATTAGGCGGTTTCAACCTATAAGAGGGTGACAGGTCCATGATACATCCATCAAATCACATGTGTGATGTGAAATGATGATGGAACAAAATGGGGGTAAAGGGAATGCTCTGAGCCACATGCCATGGCACTAGGGTAGCTGTGATGAAGGAAACCCATCCATCAAATCACATGTGTGATGTGAAATGATGATGGAACAAAATGGGGGTAAAGGGAATGCTCTGAGCCACATGCCATGGCACTAGGGTAGTTATGATGAAGGAAACCCACACCAGTATATGGATGTAATATGCAGATTTATACAACCAATTTTAAGTCTATTTTAGACATCTAAACAAACACAATACTAGACTCTCTAGGACATATTTGAAGTGTGATAGACTGCTGAAGCTTTGAGACTTGTAGAGAAAAAAACAAAATAGTTTCCTATTAGATTTTTATGGTGGCTGTAAGGTAAATCAATGCCTCTAAAAGAAAAGGGGTATTTGGGGTCAGAAAAGACTCTCGAGAGGACAAAGTCAATGAGGCAATGATGGTGGTAAAACTCCAACTTGTAGGTTTACTCAAACCTTTTCCTTATGTCCTATACTTTATAAATTCATCAAATGGGAGATCACAAGTGAAGACAATCTCCAAGATGATGGGTTTTGTATTGATCATGGACAATTTACTCATGCATTCAACCAAATGTAAAGAGACATACAATCATGTAAAATAATCAATGGAAAATACAAATAAAGAGAAATTTTGTTAGCTGATTTACCATTCCATAATCACCATCAAAGACAATGGAAAAACCCAAAGGCAATGACAAATAGATATAAGAAAGTCTACCATTCCTCTACAAGGTATTCAAAGTTATGATGTGAAATGATAAGTAGTTCCCTGAATAGGTTCATCAAACTTTAATGATCTCAAACAAGTATGATGGAAAACAATGAAAAACTATAAACAAGAACCTCATCATAGATACAAATGACAAGATTATGGTAATGGAACATATGTGGTTTTCAGAGACAAAGGAAGTTTGAGACCATGCCCTGACAACAGAAAACGCAGGGGATGCACTCAAGGAGATCTTAATCAGGAAAGCATGAAAATGGTTATGCTAACCTACACGTCAACTTTATTGGTGGTCATATGAGAAAGTGTCATGATAGGCATGACATTTGCCAATTATATTCCATATGTTTTATTTCTATTTTTGGTCCTTAAGATCTTTCTATGAATCTCATAATATGGGAGGTTTCCCCATTTAGAGAATTCACATTGTTCGCTTTATTTGGAGATTTAATTGGTTGTAAACTCACAGTTGAAAGCAAACATGCATGTGGTTGACATTTCCTCGAAGATTATGGTATGTAAGCAGCTATAGGATATGCCTTGAAAGCAACTATAAGAGGAGTGAACAACAAGGAAAATGGACTAAATAAATCCCCAAATCAGCAATGAGTTGACTTATTCTTATCAGTAAGGTTAAAAGTCAGGCTTTTGCAACAAGATTCCACCGAAATAGCAGATCATAATACACTTGGCAAGCATGAAGACTTTCTCAAGCTAAGCATGTTTTCTTTCCTCTTCCACAAGCAATTAAGGTGAATTGCTCTTCATGATTTGGGCCTCTGTATAGGCAGAGTTGAGGGGATGTACAAGGGTTGAAGAGAAGTCTTTAAGCAATTTTTCAGCAATATAACTCATCATTCTCTCACCTATCAATTCCAATGATCCACTCCATCAGTGCATGCTACTGGGATTATTGTAGCCTATCATGTGTTGCCACTATGATGTAATTCAATCCCTTAAGTAATAGATTGATTTGGGTCAACTAGGCCTTGACTTTATCTCTTCAAATATTTTAGTTGAAGAGTTGTTAGTTGTATTCAAGTGATTGGTTAGATTTAATGCACTTACAATATATCAATAAGCGACAAACTTTTTCCATAATAGAAAATATTGTACCCTTTAACCAAATGGCCAACTTCATATTTGACCACTACCATATTCATTATATGAGTATAAAATTGAGGGCATAGATCTTTTATCATGCATATTTTATACAATACCCATATAGGCATTTTACCAATTGCGAAATATGACACTTAATAGACAGGACTTTAGATTTCGCATTGACTTTTTCAAACTAACATTGCCAACAAAATTTAAAATATAGGCAAACAGATTTAGACTCAAAGGATTAAATCATACTCAACTCCTTTTTTTTCCTCATAATGTGGCTCTTCCACTGGATTTTCTACAGTCCTCTAGATGGTGTCTACCTTGTTCCCGCCTTTCCCTACTCTTCATACCACTAGACCAAATACCCCCGCCCCTCCCCGCCCCTCCTTGTTGTCTATTACCCCTTGAAAGAAAAATCCAATGCATGCACCTAACTGATGGAGGCCCACTCCATTTGTTTCAGCACCCCTCGCCAACCACCAAGAAGGCTTCATCCTCCCATATTCTTTTTCCATCCCTGCATCGTGCTTCCTTGACCATTTTCCTGTCAAACAAAGGTCCATCCATCTTGTAGGAGTATGCCAACTACCCTCTGTCTCCCAAATTTTAATATTATATTTTTTTTTGATGTGGCCAGGAAACCTCCATGCGCTCAGGTACGAGATAGTTCTCTTCTATGTCGCCCAATGCGGTTACAAAGAAGCATGTCCAGTTGACACACACACACACACACATAGATGTATATATATACATATATACATATATATATGTGTGTGTGTGTGTGTGTGTGTGTGTGTGTGTGTGTGTATGTGTGTGTATATATATATATATGTGTGTGTGTGTGTGTGTGTTTTTTTTCTTCTTCTTTCAACTTGTCCCTTATGCACACTTGTCGGTCGCCATGGCTACTACCGAACAAGTCAACATCCCAAGCAATATTGCCCTTCCTCCACTTTGGAATAAGTTTCCTCAAAATCGACCTTTTCTTATTTAGTTAATTTTACAATGTTTAGGATAAAAAAGTAAGGTGATTGGGACTATTATCAATACACGAGTTATACCTCCTGCAATTTAGGAGATCAGTTCGGTGAGAGGAAGTAACCTAGCGACTCAGTGAATAAATAAAGAACCAAGGCAGATTTGAGGTAAGATAGTTTGAGGTCCAAAAATAAGGGAGAGAGATATATGAAGAATTTAGAAAAGGAACTCGCCAAGGAAAAAAATCTATACGGACTTGTGGAGTGCGATGCATATTCCAAGAGGATTAACGAGGTCTGAGATAAGTAAACAAATAAGAAAGAAAGTGAAGACAAGATAAGGAACTTGGTCAAGGTAGTGTAGACAAAATTCAGAAGGGACTACCACAAAAGTATATATCTGAGTAGATTTATGAAATATATATTTGAGCAAAGTTCTGAAGTGTATATGTGTCAGAGCAAAGGTTTGAAGGAGCGAAGATATGAAACATATTTCTGTGATATATTCTCTGTGGAAAGAGGGAGAGGTTCTTAGTAATAGGGTTCGTGTTTTCTTGTGGAGAAAGGCTGTGATCAAGCTTGTCAAGTCCGAGTTGACTATAATCCAATTGGAGTTGTTGTGAAGTAAATATTGTCATAAAATCCAATTTGACCATACCGCTCAAACTAGTTTTTGAAGAGTTTTTTTGTAATAGATTTTTTGGAGTGCCTTTGAAGAAATCCTTTGAAGCATTCTTGAATAGACTTTATGTTAGATCTGAAATAAAAGTAAAGTAATCCTTGCAGACCAAAGGACATTCTTTAAAGCACACATGAAGAGCCTAGGGGACACCTTCATCAAATGATAAAATGATAGCATACTTTGAGCATCTTTTGAGTTAAAAGTAGAGTGCATTCATGATGACATTAATGGAACATTCTTCAAGCCTTTGTTGAAACAATAATCACTCTTGAAGCATTGTTGAAGGCCAACACTTGAAGACTTGTTTTGTTGAAGAAACCATCATTGTAGTATAGTTGAAGACCAACACTTAAAGACTTGTTTTATTTGTTGGAGTAGTCATCCTTGGAGCATAGTTTTTTTTGTTGACAGAAACGAGTAGGTTGATGTATTAATTCTTGGCTGGAAAGCCATAATTCAGATTACAAAGAGGTACATAGAGATCAGATTTCTCTTCTATCAGGATCCAATTGACTTCCCCTCTATTGAGCCAGCGATTTTTACTAGCTGTAGTTCTTGTAGCTTTATCTATCTTTCCTAAATTGCTGATACAAACAAACTGCTTCAATAAAAGGCAATAAAACATTTTAAACAGGCTATTAAGGGATGGGGTCCCAGCCTTCGTCTCCATCTCTTAGGAGCGCTCCAGGGGGGAGAAGCACTGCTTTGTTGGCTTCAGCATCGACTTCTTTATTGTTTTCTCTCTTTACATGAAGGAACTCCAGATTCTGGAAAGTGTTTGTCAGGACTCTAATTCTGCCCAGGAGTCTTGATAATCTTAAATCTGAGGGAGAGGATTTATCCACCATGGCCTTAATTATGGACTGGGAGTCCCCAAAAATAATTGCATCTTTGATGCCCAGAGAGATGAGCAGCTTGAGTCCCTGGAGGAGAGCCAAGGCTTCAACTTGAATGCTGGAGTTGAAGCCCACTACCCAAGCATATCTAGATTCGATTCTGCCATCTGCATTTTTAATGACACCACCTGCTCCAGAACTGTCGGGATTTCCTTTTGCGGCACCGTAAAAGAA
The DNA here is from genome assembly GCA_000404065.3 of Pinus taeda. Lineage (NCBI taxonomy): Eukaryota > Viridiplantae > Streptophyta > Pinopsida > Pinales > Pinaceae > Pinus > Pinus taeda. The sequence continues at coordinate 70,300 of APFE031615579.1, forward strand.
GAGAGTTTTTCTTGCCTTCTTTTTGCATAACTCAACGAGTTCTTCAGTCTTGAGATGGATTTGCCAATGCTTTAGGGGAGGAGGAAGCCTGACTTTGTCAACGAACTGGAGGCCCAGAGAATCTCCCCAAGCTGTGTCTTGATCGCTAAGATATTCCCTATCTAACTGATCTCCCACACAGTCCTTCAGGTGACTTTTGATTTTAATCCAGATTATTTTAGGATCGCTCTTTTTATCATTAAAAATCCTTTGGTTTCGTTCCAACCAAATGTTCCAGCAGGTAATTTTAGGAAGGGCGAGCCAGGCGGTTTTGATATGAAGTTTCTGAGTGCCACTAGGATACATGCGCTTCCAATTTGCAAACAAGTCTGAGCAATGATTAGGAGGAGTGAAGTCAGAGTTCAGGGGACTTAACGCCTCCTTCCAAAGAGCAGCTGCAAATTTACAGGAGAGCATCAAATGAGCGGTTGTTTCTTCATGGTCTTCACACAGTGAGCAGCGTGAGGGACCTTTAACGCCTCTTTTGCGAAGTCTGTCTTCAGTCAATATCCTGTGATGGCAAAGAAGCCAGCAAAAGATGTCTATCTTGGGGATCGTTGAATGGGACCAGATCCCCTGCCAAGGCCTCGGATCAGGCGGCACGTTCGGATGCTGAGTGAGCCGTTTGTAGCCCTGCGAGACTGTGTACTTACCCGGGATCAATCCCCATCCCCGTGCGTCTGCTTTACTGATATTTAATGGAGCTTTGCCTTTTAAGTGGGTGAGGAGGTTGGTGTATTCTTTGGACAAATGCGATGGAACCTCAAGATTTCCCCAGCTCTGCCAATTGTTGTTTTCCCATTGAGATAAGTCCCACAGCGTTTTGACGCCAGCTCTATCCATCCAACCCTTTAACAGTATCAGAGAACGATCATCAGCAATGGGGTCGCTGCCCATAATGCGGTCCTCCCAGATGTTAATACGCTTCCCATTTCCAGGGATCCAGTGCATGTGTTGTTTGATTAAGGCAGAGGCTCTGTCACACAGCTTATGAATCATAGTTCCAGAGGTGGTGATAGGATTGTCTAGGCAGCGGGCTATCTGCCCACGGAAGTACTTTTTCCATAACACAAGCTGAGCCCAACCCGGATTTGGAGCGATTATCCTCCATAACAGCTTTGCACCCAAAGCAATATTTTTCTTGTAGATATTCTTGAATTGCAGTCCCCCTTCCATTCTGGGCAAGGGGATTGTGTCCCAGCTTACTAATGGAATTCTCTTCTCATTAGCTTTCCCACCTTTCCAAAAACAATTTCTGATATACTCCTCGATATTCCTTGTGATGCCAAGAGGATCCATCATCACTGCAGCCTGATAGATGGGAAGGTTATTTAGAACAAATTTTATTAGCACTGTCTTACCTGCTAGGTTGAGCCAGTTGTATCCCCAGGCACAGATTTTAGACTTGATTTTTTCCAGCAGAGGCAACCAGTCTTTACTGAGGGCTCTTTTTTGGAAGACATGGAGACCCAGATATTTGAAGGATGACCAAGCAGAGGAGGCTGCAAAACCAAAGCAGTTAGAAATAGCTTGGATCATTCTGGTCTTTATATTCCAGCAGAAAATGTGACATTTGCCTTTATTGAGGTTGCTTCCTGAGTCTTCACAATAGACATCCAACACTTCTTTGAATTTTTTAGCCAAAGGAAGGGAGGCAACACCTAGGAGAAGAGTGTCATTCGCGAACAATGCATGGTTTATGCTTTTGACGCCTCTTACGATTCTTATTCCCATTATTTTTTGATTTTCCTGCTTTTTATTCAAAAGGAAACTGAGGACGGAGGCTTGGAGGATGAAGAGCAAGGGTGATAGAGGGCACCCTTGCCTCAGCCCTCTAGAGGCTTTGAAAAAGTCTGTGGCCCTCCCGTTCACCAAAGGGGCGATCCAAGGCTCACTGATACATGCCTTGATCCAGGTGATGAATTTGGGGTCAAACCCAAATTTGTGCAAGACATCCAGCAGAAATCTGTGCCTTACCCTATCAGAGGCGCTTTCTAGGTCCAGTTTGACAACCATACCTTTCTCTTTCCGGGTCAAGCTTGAGTGGATCGCCTCTTGGACTAGGATAAAGTTGTCCACTATCTGTCTTCCTTGAAGGAAACCTCCCTAATCCTCTGGAATAATGGAAGGAAGAATAGTTTTCAACCTGTTGGCAATCACTTTTGTTATCAGTTTGTAACCTATGTTACAAAGGGAGATAGGGTGAAATCTGGAGAAAGTGTTGGCTCCTTTTTCCTTAGGGATAAGGGCTAAGAAAGCCGAGTTGGTACTTCCTCCTATTTTTTGAGAAGCTTGAGATTTTCGGACCATTCTGCGTAAATCTTTTTCCACAATCTGCCAGCAAGTCTGCAAGAATCTGGCAGTGAAGCCATCTGGGCCCGGAGCCTTGTCAGGCTCCATGGCGAATAGAGCGGATTTAATTTCATCATTAGTGACTTCTGCTTCCAAGAATTGGTTCTTTCTGTCCGAGATTAGAGTGGGTACCTCATTTACTAAGGATGAGGTCTGCCCCTGGCCCTCTTTTTCACTATACAAACTTTTGAAATGAAGGAAGGCAGCATTTTTTATGCTTTGGGTATCTCTATGGGTGTTGTTCTCTTCCTTGATTTCAAAGATGGAGTTGAAATTTTTTCAAGCTTGGGATTGCTTGTGAAAGAAATAAGAGTTCCTATCTCCTGCCTTGAGCCAAAGCCTACGAGATTTGACCCTCCAATACTCTTCCTCGGCCAAGCTTGCTTTTAGTAGCTTTTGCTGGAGCTCAGCCTCCTTATCAAGGACTTCTTTTGTGATCACTTCATTTTCCGTGTTCAAATGGTTGTTCTCGAGGCATTCTTGAATCTTTTTCCTATCCACTGTTAGATTGGGAAGGTATTTAGCCCAATTTTTCAATGCAACTTTCACCCTCCTAAGCTTTTCTTCCCAAACGAAGAAGGCAGAGCCGTTGACAGGCTGCTTCCATGTGTTTTTTAATAGTTGCATAAAGGTCTGCTCCTTGACCCAAAGGGGGCTGAATTTAAAAGGAATAGGGCCTTGATCCATATGGGCCACGAGATCAAGTTTGATGGGTCTGTGATCAGATACGCTGCAAGGGAGAATATGCATTCTAGATTCTAAACCAAGAAGAAGAAAAGAACTTTGGACAAGAAATCTGTCTAACCTTGCAGCAATGTGACCCGGGTCGAGCCTTCTGTTGGACCAGGTGTATTTGCCCGATGAGGGTTTGATGTCGATCATATCCCAATCCTGAAGCAGATCCTCCACCCATTCGCACGTCGGGTCCCTTACTATGCTTCCTCCGTGTTTTTCAGCCAAGGATAAGGTGAGATTTAGATCCCCGACAATGATGATGTTTACCAGGTCTTCAGAATCTGCCAATCCTCTAATGGATTCCCAGTAGATCTTTTTCTCTCCAGCACTAACTAGAGCATACACATTAATAAGGCAGAGGGTCTCATCTGAGTCCACATGTTTTAGCTTTGTAAACAACCAGTGAGAGTTGGCAACCTCTAGAACCTTTGAGAATTTGTTTGTGTTCCATAGAGTGCCTAGGCTTCCTGAGGCACCCCGGGCTGAGACTGCTTGTCCTTCACTTCTTTTCCATAAATTTTTGCCTATGTGGAGGAAGGCCTTATCCTCCATTTTAGTCTCCTCTATGAGGAGTATGTCAGGAGAATCCGATCTTATCAGACTTTTGATGGCTTCTTCTTTTATTTTGCTCCCCATACCCCTACAGTTCCAGGAGACAATCTTCATCACTTGCTTTTGGAGTGGGGAGCTCCTTTGGAGATCTGGATTTGATTTCTAGTCATCTTCGTTGTTTTAGCCAAAAGTTTCTCGAGGGTAGGTTGGCTTCCTTGCACTTTGTCTTTGTATGTCTCCTGCTCTCTCTTTTCTCGGGAAGATTTTCGGCCTCTCATTGATCGTCTGGTCGAAGATTGTGAACCTACTATTTCTCCTTCTTCTTCTAAATCCTCCGAGCTTTGCACTTCCTCAGCCTCTTCTGAGGGTATCTCTTCCGTTCTGACGGCATTGCTTTCAACTTGCTTTGGCTCCGGCGAGGGCTCATTGTGAGATGGTCCTTCACTCTGTACCTCTACTCCTTGAGAATCCTCTGTTGCTGAACTTAATTGAATAAATTTATTTCCTTTTTCTTCCATGTGAGGGGTTTGGAGCCTAAAGCCAGTCTGTGGGACTCTGGCATTGTTATTGCCAGATCTTGGTGCTTTGTTTTTGGATCGTTTAACCTGAGTCCATCCTTCCTCCTTACCTTTCTCTGCTTCACTGTTTTTCGGACAGCCTCTAGCAAAATGGCTGTAGACATGGCATTTCCTGCACTTAAACAGGAGTTGCTCATAATCCAGTTTTTGAACATGCGACCAGCTTCCCACCCTAATCTTTATTGCCTCAGGCAGACTGACCTCCAGGTCAACTTTAACACAGATTCTAGCGCAATCGAATTGATCTTTGTTGTTGGCACGGTCGATTAATTTACCTAAGGTATTTCCGATGTGCATGAGGGATTCCCAGTTCCAGCAATGCATTGGCAGATTGGGCAAATGAACCCACACAGGGACGGCTGAGGGGACGTCAACTGCTGGATCGAAATCAGGCGTCCACTTGTTAAGATATAGCCCTTGAGGGCCCATGAAATAGGGGCCATTGCGAAATATCAACTCCTTATCTTCTTTTTCAGCAAATTCAAACAGGAAGAAACCCTTCCCCAGAAAATACAAAGTAACTCTACTTTTAATGAGCGACTCCCAGTTCCTTGCGGCCCAGCTCTCTGTAGATTTGGGGGAGGGCCAGAGCACAGTGAACTGCCCAACCAAAGCACGCTCAGCAAGAGAGAGGGCAACCTGGATCGGCTTCTCGGGAGGAAGGGAGATCTCAGGGATGTCATCCAATCGTTTTACAAATTTCGCAGCCTCGGACGTTTTCTTTTTAGGAAGAGAGCTCAACAAATTAACAAAAGCCTCGGCTTCAGAGAGAGGGGGCGAAGGAGGCTCCATTGGAGCAGTTTTAGCTCGATCCAATCGAGCTCACCCAAGAATAGCGGGCATAGCCCCCAGATCAGCTCAGAACAGAGCGACCAGGGGAGCAGAGTCTGGATCGTCGATGAGGAACAGGAGCAGCGTCGCGTGGAATAAGCCCACCTTAACGGTTTCAGGGCCGAGGTGGCGACTTCAGGCGCAGGGACAATCACTGGGTGCTCCCGCAGCAGCTAGGTCAGCCGTCACTTGACTCTTTCTGGATGGTTCCTTTGGAGCATAGTTGAAGATCAACACTTGAAGACGTTTTGTTGGCACAACCATAAAAGTTTCGCTGAAGCAGACCTGAAGTTTTTGTAGAGGTATATTTGAGAGCACTTTGTAGACCTATCTTGGATACAATTTTTAGAAGTATTTGAAGTTTATAATGGAGGCTTGAAGCATTATTTAAGCCACCTTAAGGGATTGAAACAAACTAAGAGGGTTGGATCCCTAGAGGATTGGAGTCGTCATATAAGGTTGGAGCCTTGTGAGAAACTAGGTTGGAGCCTGGATTAATATGTGAGGATTGGAGTTCTCATACAAGGTTGGACTCTTGTGAGAGACTAGGTTGGAGCTTGGATTTGTAGTTGAATATTAGAGTCCTCGCTTGGAGCCTTGAAGGAGTTAAAGATTTTGTTGTACTAGTTTGAGCTTGGGTTTTTAGAGTCCTCATCATTTTCATTAATAAAATTATTTTCTTGTTGCACATCTTGTATTTTGGTTTAACTGGCGATTTTAACTGACATAATATAACAAAAGAAATATTGATTCAACACCCTCTCAATATTTCCAACACTAGCACACCTTACATTTTTTTCACCTTGCAATATTTTTTTTGACATGTTAAAAGGAACTTTCACAATGCAATGTTATTGTTGGTAATCTGGTTGTTTATGATAGAAGGAAATCTAATACGTGTTAGAGTTCCTTCATCTTGGAATGTTCTTATTAGCAATGTGTTTGTGTTTGTGTTAAAAGGAAATATAGCATGCACTGGATATAGCATGCACACAATGTTAATGTTTGTAGTATGCTTGTATTTGTGCTATAATTAAAGCTAACACGCATTAAATTTCTTTCAGCTTGCAATGTTGTTATTGGAAATGTTCTTGTGTTTGGGCTAGAAACTATGTTAGATTTTTTTTGCTCTGCAATGTTGTTGTTGTCAATTTGGTTGTTTATGATAGAAGTAAATCTAGCACGTGTTAGATTTCCTTCACCTTGGCAATGTTATTGGAACTATGCTTGTGTTTGGGCTAGAAGTTGTGCTAGATTTCTTTTGCTCTGCAATATTGTTGTTTTCAATTTGGTTGTTTTTTATAGAAGGAAATCTAACACATGTTAGATTTCCTTCACCTTGGCAATGTGCTTGTGTTTGTGTTAGAAGGAAATATAGCATGCACTAGATTTCTTTTGGTATGAAATGTTGTTGTTGGTAGTATGCTTGTATTTGTGCTACATGTAAAGCTAACATGCGCTAAATTTCTTTTACCTTGCGATGTTTTTATTGGAAATGTGCTTGTGTTTGGGATAGAAGTTGTTCTAGATTTCTTTTTCCATGCAATGTTGTTGTTGGCAACATGATTTTGTTTACGCTGGAAGCAAATCTAACATGCTTGATTCCTTTCACCCTATAATGTTGTTGTGTGCTTGTGTTTGTGCTATGCGTAAATCTAGCACATGTTAGAATTTATTCACCTTGCAATGTTGTTATTGACAACATGCTTCTATTTTGGCTCGAAATAAGTCTAGCATGGACTATATTTCTTTTTCACTACAATGTGGTTGTTGGCAATACGCTTTTGTTTGTGCTAGAAGTAAATCTACTATGTGTTAGATTTCTTTTATCTAGAACTATTGTAATGTGTTTGTGTTTGTGCTAGAAGGAAATCTAGCATACATTAGATTTATTTCACCCTTCTACGAGTTTATTGACAATGTGGTTGTATATGCATTAGAAGGAAATCTAGTATGCACTAGTTTTCTTTCGCATTGCAATGTTGTTGTTGGAAATTCAATTGTTTGTGCTAGAAGGAAATCTAGTATGTGTAATATTTCCTTCACCTTACAATGATGTTATTATCAATGTGCTTGTGATTGTGCTAAAAGGAAATCTAACATGTGCTATTTTTCTTTTTCCCTAGAATGTTTTTGGTAATATGTTTGTGTTCATACTATAACAAAATCTAGCATGCGCTAGATTCTTTAACCCTACAATGTTATGTGTTTGTGTTTGTGCTAGAAGGAAATATACCACACATCATATTTCTTTTGTCTTGAAATGGCCTTTTGACAATATGCTTGTTTGCACTAGAAGTCAATCTAATATGTGATATGTTTCTTTCACCCTACAATATTGTTATGTGCTTGTGTTTGCGAGAGAAGGAAACCTAGCATGTGTTTGGTTTCATTCACCTTGCAATGTTGTTATTGATGACATGTTTGTGTTTGAGATATAAATGCAAATAGCATGTTAGCTCTAATTCACCTTGCAATATTGTTATTGGAAATATGCTTATGTATGTGATAGAAGAAAATCTAGCATGAGATAGACTTTTTTTACCCTACAATATTGATGTTGGCAATATGTTTGTGTATGGTGGTAGGAATTCTAGCACACACTAAATTTATTTTACAATGCAATATTGGTGTTAGAAACGTGCTTGTGTTTGTACTAGAATAAAATCTAGTATGCAATAGATTTCTTTCACAATGCAATATTGTTGTTGGCAATGTGCTTGTACTTGTGCTAGAATGAAATATAACCTGCATTGGATTTCTTTTGCAATGCAATATTGTTGGAAATGTACTTGTGTTTGTGCTAGAAGGAAATCTATCATGCATTGGATTTCGTTTTCCCTACAATGTTATTGTTGACAATGTGCTTGTGTTTGTGCTAGAAGTAAATCAAGCGTAGGCTAGATATCTTCCACCTTGCAATGTTGTTTTTGGCAATGTGATTATGTTTGTGCTAGAAGAAACTCTAGAATGTGTAAGATTTCTTTTACTTTGCAATGTTTTTGTGAGTAATATGATTCTATTTACGCTAGAAGGAAATTTAGCATGTGGTGGATTGCATTCGCCTTAGAGTATTATTGTTGGCAATGTGCTTGTGTTTGTGCTAGAAGGAAATCTAGCATGTGCTAAATTTATTTGACCATGTAATGTTGCTTCTAGCAATATGCTTATGTTTGTAGTAGAAGGAATGATATTGATTGTTAGCTTTCATTTGAGGTGCAATGTTATTGTTCGAAATGGGCTTCTACTTGTGATATAAGGAAAGCTAGCACACATTATCTTTCCTTCATAATGCAATATTGTTATTAGAAATACGTTTGTCGTTATGCTAGAAGGAATGTTAGAATGTGTTAAATTTCCTTCATCTTGCAATGTTATTGTTGAAAATGTGTTAGTGTTTGTGATAGAAGTAAAACTTGCACATGTTAGATTTTTTTGCAATGCGACATTATTGTTGGAAATGTGCTTGTATTTCTATTAGAAGGAATTATAGAATGCACTAGATTTATTTTTTCTTGTTCCAAAAGGAAAACTATCAAATTTCCCCCTCACCAAGGTTAGTGCTCTAATATTGTTGTTGGCAGTGCATTTGTGATTATGCAAGAAGGATACCTAGTGATTACTAGCTTTCTTCTAGACACCATTACACTTATGCAACCAATACTCTAGGGGTGACATTGTCTCAATAATCACAATGGCTAGAGTTATAGCTTTTGATGTGCTCTTTTATTGAATTTGGAACAATTTATGAAGATCAATAATAGTGCAAAAGAAGTGTATATAAATATATGTTGTTGTTGGCACTACATTTGTGTTAGAGTTGGAAGGAAAGATAATGGTATAGCTTTCCTTTTGGCACAAACAAAATAATCCAATTATAATTATTTGATCCATGGAGAATAATCTGATCTCTGCATAATTTTGAAGTTTATAAATAAATGTATTATAGAGGTATACTATACTTTTCTTCCAATGCACATGTATGCAACTTTAAAGTATCAAGCACAATTTTTTAACATGTATTGTTTTTCTCTCCATTTTGTTGTATAGTTATGAACTTCCAAAAACAATTTCACTAATGTCTGGATGCATAAGATAAGACTCTTCCTCATCAACATAACAATCTAGGAAAACTTAAATCTACACTTTTCGAGGACTTAAAGTTAACATCCCTTTGTATCCATCCTAAATAGTATGTCCTTAGATGTGTATAGGTAGGGAGTGCTAACATTGGAACTAAAGATTTATAAAATGATTTTTCTTTGATTTTAGAATAAAAATGAGAATTATATAGTATTTACAGTACCAAAACTTTTATTTCTAAGAAAACCTCTAGTTTGGCTTTTAATTATCAAGTTCAAACATCAAACATCCTCACTAAGTGAAATATAAATATAATTTCTCCTTCTCATTGGGCTTTTAGACATCTTATGTAGCATCAATCTAATCTTGGAATTTCTTAGATTTTCCAAAGGACCATGTTTTGGTTCTTCAACTTCTACAAATTTCTTACGATCATTATTCATACACATGCATCAAGACTACAAGTGTCATTTCTTAAGTTAAATAGGAACTTGGTGGTTTGATATGAGTTGATATTTGTCATTCTATGATACTATCTACATCTCTAATTTCCCAGTCTTCATATATACTTTGTGTATTTTTGTATGTAAAGTACTTTTTGGTAGTAGGCGCTAGATGGTGGGGAACAATGTTTCATTACATACAATATGACTACCATACTATTTAAATTATTAAATCTATATTACTTTTTTGAAAGTTGTGTGTTTTTGCGAAAATATAAATTCACACTTTACATGGTTCAACCTTTTAATTACAAATTACAAATTACGATTTAATTGTTGTTACATAATTGGTACAAGCTACAATGGAAAATATAAATTTGGCAAAAGGGGACTATGTTGATCTCCTTATTAATGATCAAGTCATTGGGCTAGGAAGGGTTGAATCTACAGAGTTTGGAACTTATTATGTTGGAGAAAGGGTTAATGCAGGTTATGTTAAAATTTTAATAATTGATGTCACTCAACCACATTTGATTGAGGAGGATGTCAGTGAAGTGGACATACATCCACGGAAGATCATGGATTTGAGGCACAACATAGGTAAATCAAAATATTGATGCATGTGTTAAATATTCTTGATAATATAATAAATGTTTTTTTTGAGTAAATATTAATCTTGTTTACATTTTTTTATAGGTGCAAATGTTTCTTGTACATTTTCTTTTGGAGACAAGGTATATCTTTTGCAACATGGAGTGAAGCTGGGTGAGGGCTTCATATTCAATATAGAGCTTGGGCATAAAACGCATGGAAATATGGCAAATAAATGATGCATAGTGGTTAAAATTGAGAAGGTGTTAAAACATGATGCTCCTCTACCACATCCAACAAGAGCATACACTAGGGGGTGCATTGGAATCTTATGAGATTTGGCTAGAATCAAATTTGGAACCTCACTATCATGGTCATGCCATAAATATTGCCCAAGATAGGGTTAGATTCATATCTACAAATGTTTCTCTTACACATGAATGCATGGGAACAAGCATGTGTATTGCCAAAGGAATGCTAGTTAATGTTCGTGAGGATGACATGCCATGAGGGTGAAACACTAGGTGAAATGGAATTTGGTGTTTTTTTTGGAAGAGATAGATGGAAATTGTGAAATATACAGAATTGGGGATAAGCCTGTACACTGTTTGGTTAGATGGCCAACAAACAAGTTGGTGGACAACAAAGGTGTGATATTAAGGGTCAAGGAAAAGTTCAAGGAGCCACCCAAGGAAATGGTGATATGGGATGTTATAGAGGACACACATCCCTTAAAAAATTGGGATGGGTATTTTTGTAATGGAAAAGATAGAAACTCAATTGATATGCATGTAACAAGGCCATATAAAATGATTAAATGAGTTATGGCTACATTTTTTTTGCAAAATGTCAAACAAAAATAGATGAAGAGAAATAAATTTGACTTTTGGCAGCAATTGTATGTTGTAGAAAAGATTGTCTTCAACATGTGGATAGGAAGGCCATTGTAGGTACTAGAAGGGGTACGAGACAAATAAATAAAAATGATATTAGGGAATTTGTCTTGAGTTCACTAATGTCAAACATAATCATGTCAAAGAGCCATGGCCTACCACCTATTGTTAGAAATGTAAAGGGCATGAGATTTAATGGGAATATTATTTGTAAGAAAGCATGGTATAAGCTACATAAGATTCCTTAATGCACATTCTATAAATACCAACATTATTTCCAACATGGAAAAATCAAAGCTATTCATGGTAACACCAACACATGCAAATCACGGACACATGCTGTGGTAGACATAGAAATATTGCACATAATTGTAATGGATATTTTAGATTTTTCACCAAACCAAACATGTCAAGTTGAAGAAGATGGAACATCTACTCCTTTAAGATTGCTTCCTTCGACTTACAAAATTCTTTGTTAAAAGGGATCAATGAGGCTCTTCAAAAGCTCAATTACCCATAAATATCACAATCAACAATGAGCAAGATCTGGAATACTAAGTTTCGAGATGTGGCATTTTCAAAGAACACCAACTTCAGTAAATGCAGTGAATGTATTGTGTTGAAAGCACAGATGAAGTCAGGGACTACAAAAGAGTTGGAAGAAAATACACGATGTAGGCTGAACAAACATAACAAGATTGTTATGTGTGGAAGATATTGCTACTATGCCCATAGAATTATGCCTGAGAGGTTTCCAAAGGAGTATTTGAGCTTTATCCATGATAAAATGGATAAAACAAAGACTTCAATCCCAAGGCTACATGTCAAATCAAAATTTATTATAGAAACAAATTTAGGTTTGTCATTGATAGGTATGCTAACACGTGGGCACAAGATAGGAGGTTTTGGTCATTTCTCTCTACCATTTGTACATATGGGATCACAATTTACTATTACATCCCTTGCAAAGTGCTTAAGGGCATTGAAGACCCACAAATTGATATGTATGGTGATCTACTTTATGAGAGTGGAACTTCAAGAATCCCACTTACAAATGCATTACTTGACACCTTTATTCACTCAAAATGTCAGTGTAAAAGGATGATTTTATATCTCATGGAAGATCAAAAAGTCAAAATGTTGATTTTAGACCTCTTCCTCCACATTTGTTGTTACAGTTGGACAATGCATCAAGTGATAATAAGAATCACTATCTTTTCATGTTTCTATCACTTTTAACTGCACTTATTTTCTTCATCACTATTGAGGTTGGGTTCTTGCATGTGGGACACACCCATGAAGACATGATGGAACCTACGGAAGAATGTCTTCCAACCTAGAAAGTAAAGATATATATTCTTTACTTGAAATGATGGATACATATCGCATTATTGAAGAAAATTGAGTATTTCCACCTACCTTATTGACAAGGTCTATGAATTCAAAATTTTCCTTCATGGATACATCAAGGAGGGGAAAATGCAGTCGTTGGACATCTTAATGTCTAATACTTCCAATTTCTTGTACTCAACGATGTTCCAATACTAAGGTACACATAATCCATTAGAGATATTGAGTGGTTAGAATCAACTGAGTTATGGAATATAGATGATAAAGATTGACCTATAATTCCCATAGGGAAGCCATCTTTCTTAGCTTCCAAAAAGAATGATGCCCATTTAAAAGAACTAAAGGAAGGGATAACATCATACATAAAAATGTGGAAAGACACTATTGAGAATGAGGATTCACCAATTGTTACAAAGGAATGGAAAAATAAATTAGTGTATTGGGAAAGAGTTCTTGATACATTAGATGGAATCTATAATGATCAGAGACTAATAGATGGACATGATTCATATTTTGAGGATTTCTGGCCAAGACAAGGCACAATGTTGATGTTGATCATAATCCACTGCATGTAATCTCAAGTATTATGGATGGAGATTTTGATAATGCGATAGATGAACCAGTGTATGTTGGACCCAAATGCAACAAGCCAAAGCCAACATTCAATCCAATGATTGATGTTGAGAAAGGGAAGATGTTGCTAGTTAGATCAGTAAATGAGGATGTAGGAGAGATGATTTGGATGGAAAAATCCATCTCAGATATCTTTAGGGATAATGAAAGTGAGAATCTTCATGTAAAGGTCGATTGGTGGAAGCCTATGCCAGGGAAATACGATGGAAATATTTTAGAGCAATATTGGGTACCAAATCCCGATGACATAAAACTTGGCTCTATTCTAATTAATACCATAGTGTGGGCATGGATGCCAATGAAAGAACATTGTAAGAAGACCAACATAAATAAATATGGTGTATAAGTTGTTCATGATCTACTTGAGCGAATATCTTAAGATTAGATTGATATGATTCATGAATGTAATTTTCTTTTTTGAAGCATCTATTAATATACATTCAGACACATTTTTCAATATTTGTTGTATATCAAATATTCTCTTCATTTTTTTTTTCTCTGTAAAAGCTAATTCTATTAAAAGGAAGGTAAAAATAATTTACAATGAGGCAGAAGCCTTATCATAGAACCACTAAGTTCCTTTTGGAAAAACATAACTGCCCAGATTTGGGGAAACCAGTTTGGGATTTCAAAAAACCGTGCTAAAGACCGGGAGAACAACAACAAAACCAGAATGAGGACTTGAAAATTCACCATTCTGAAACAGTTGAAAGACCAGATAGAACTGCCTAACCAGAGCACAAGATACAAAACCACAGAAAACAGGACCTGACCATTTAGCATGAGGACTCTGAGGTGGCTAATGGGAGACCACGTGTTTTCACATAGGGAAATCCTGGTCTGGAGCCTCCTCGACAACTAGACATGCATTTCCATTCCAAACTTCACCTTATGTTGCCGCATCATCGTCAACCCTGCCAGTTGGAGTACCAGTCGCCAGAGGAATGCCTCTTGAGCTGCCAGTAATGGTATCAGGAGCGTTGCCACCCGGGATCTCCAAAACCGGAGGAGTGCCGCTTGAGCTGCTCACAAAAGCCGACGAAGTAGTGGCACCTCGAGCGTTGCCATCTGGGTGCCGGGTGTAGCCTTCATAGACATCATCAATCTTCAGGTCGACATGTTGGGCGACTCTGCCTTCATCCAGCGGAGGCTGCTCAGGGCCCAAACTGAATTCCATTCTGCGAATGTTCTGAGTTTGGTCCGCAGAGAGACGCACAGGAGCATTAAGTTGGTTTTCTTCTTCAGAAAAGATAATGGTGACATTAGTCAAAATAATAGGCCGATTCATGTTGTTCTGGGACCTAAAATCGTTTCAGTGGAAAGCAGAGTGAGGGTGGTGACGGCTAGGCGGACTGGGAGGGAGCGAGTTGGTCTGAGAAGGAGGCGGAGAAGTAGGAGGCAGAGGCAGAGCCTCATTGTGCGCAGCCTGAGAGCGAGCGCTACCCCCTCGGTCTCCTCCTCTGCGACTCCGCATGCAATGTCGAACCATCACGCTGCACCGAATGTGAAGCTCTGGAGAATTGAGGGCTTGGGAAGAAATCTGAGAATGAGCAGAGGGGGCCTGGGTAAGGTTCAAAGGGCAGAAATGGGAATGGGAATAATGGAAACCATTGCCAAAGGCAAGACAACAGAGCAGACAACAATGTTTTCCTACAACAATTCTATTGCAGGGGATTTCTGCTTGGACCGGGCAAACACTGAGGAATGGAGGGCAAGCAAAGGGGTTAATAGGCTCCATAATGAATTGATCTGTCTGCATTTCTCGGCTAGAGCAAGCATTAATGAAATTCTGCAGGCTGGCCTGCTTTTGCTTGAGGTAAGAATTCAGGTACCAAGGCCAGGCTTGGGATGGAGCGCTGGCCACCAGCTAGCTGGGCCGAGCGCCGTCATTCCATCGCCCCTGCATTAATGAACAGTAAATTCACCCGCATCTGGGTAATATTCTCTTCATATTATTTTTAGGGGAGTTTTATATTATTTAGTATTTCAATGTAGTCATGTGGTGATACAAATTACATGACAGTGCCATAAAATATTTAAGTTTTCAAAGCTGTGTTTGACCAACATGACTTCTCACAGTATCAAATATGCATAATCAAATTAAATTTTGCACTTAAAACAACATCTTCTAAATATGGTCTATTAAAACAATAGTGGAGTAGCTAATTAGTATTCTATTTAATATAAACCATTTAAAAACTTAATGAATAAATTATAGACACTTGCAATAATGTTTGAAGTGAGTTTTCCTTAATATTCCTTATTATAAGGGATAGAAATCAAATTTTCTATTTTGTTGCACTCTAATTTATTAAAAAAAATGATCATTGAACAACACAAATAGACTTATAAAATATTTCCTCTTATAAATTTTGAAGTGGTGCCAACATTGCACTAGTATAATAAATCTATACTCAACATAGGAAAAATAGTTAATGTCAATTTAAAATGGTCAATAATAGTAAGAAACACAATATTAATATATTGTTAAATAACTTTATAGGTAAGAATTGTTTTACAAAATCTATTATTCATGAGTCAAATTTAATACATAAATATAAATATTAATGACTATAGGAATATTGTAAGGAATCTAAGTTTTAGATGAATGTTAATATATTTTTTTCAATATAATATCCTTAAACACTCCAGGACTAAAAACTACACTTGTAATAAATAGTTTAGTGAATTTTCTCTTTCTCTTGTATTTGAAAATAATCAAATTGTACTACTTTGTTACTATTCTAATTCATGATTGATTTTGATTATTAAAATAATTAGTAGTATATATTGGACACATTATTATGATCATTTGTCATTAAATAACTTTATACTTAATATATATCTTGCATATTAATCTATTATTCATTAAGTAAGCCTTAATCAACTTAGTTTTTAATACAAAAGTACAAATAATAAATAAAAATAAATTATGATACTACCCTCATTCAACATTTAATTTGATCGTAAAAAAGTATTTTCTCCTGTTAACTCTAAAATGGTGCAAATTTCCTACAATATTATGTAATGATGATTATCATCCACTAAGACCAAATATGGTATATAAGAATCCATAAAAATATTACTCAATATTCTTTAGAATTTTATTGTTATGCTAAAAAAACATTAAAATAAGTGTTTCAAGATATCAAAATTTTGTTTAGTTAAAAGATCAAGAAGGTTGGTAGCGTCACAAATGTTTTGAAATTTAAATCCAATATGAGTATAAACTCGATGATCTAATAGAGTTTTTTCATCTTCAACCATATTACTAGTGTTGCAAAGGTGATAGACTTTTAAATTGTGCCACCCTTGTCTTAGTAATAATCATAACTTAACACATACATGATATCTACTATATCAGATTATAATTAAATGGGTTAATACTAGTAACATACACAACATTCTTTTCATAAAATAACCTTAACAAACTTAGCTTTTAATACAAACCATAAAAAAATATTAAAAGAGATAATGTAAGGAATCCAAAATTAAGATGTGAAAGATTTGCTTTTGCAAGTTTATATATATGTGTTTTATATAGTTTATCATGATATTTTTTTCACAAAAAATGGTGAATATCTACATTAAAATTAGTGAACTAACTGATTTTTTAATTCCTCATTTTCAAAAAACTTAATCTAGTTAAAGATCTAAATTCTAGATCCACTGACTACTTCCAAATTTAATGAAATATGTGTTAATTCCCTCATTTCACTATATGATTTTAACTTGTTTTTTTGAATAAAATATTTTGAAGAAAAATTACACCATGATATTTATTAATTATTGTGCATTTTAAATCTTAATTTAACATACAAGTAAAAAACGATCCTCAAAATATTTTTTCAATTAAAAAAACTTAAAAATTCCTAAATTAATGTATAAAATAACCCATACTAAATTGACACATTGTCATATATATGAAAGAAAATGTTAAATTCCTCCATAATAATACCCTATAAAAGTGTTGGATACAATTTTAGGAGTGTAATACATTTATTCTCTCAATATTCATATGTGGTTTTCTTTTTAAATTTTTATTAAAAACATTTAAAATTTAATATTTTACAGATATTAAATATTAATAAAAAAATATTTATAATATTGATTTTAATATAGTTAATATTTATGAAATTAATATAACATACAAACTAATTATACATTTGATAATTATTTTTTTATAAAATTAGATATGTATACGAGGGATAATTTTAAGTCATGGTGAATCTAAGTTTAATTAGAGTTATGTAATTGGAATTCAATTTTATTTTTTTGTTTTTTCATGACTAGTTTATTGTATTCAAGGTTTTTTTGCTTTAATGTAACCATGGTGCACTTAAGGGGAGGGGGATCGTCCCTCTCTTATAACAACATGATCTTTAGCAATGCACAAATCAAAAAATCATGGGCCATGCGTGCAACCCCTCCATTTAATTTTCATGATAAGGGTAATATATTAAGGGAATCTCTTCTTCTAGAGATCCACTACTAGGAGCTACCTAGCAATCATGAGGATGAGGGCGTTATTTATCTAAAGCAACACATACCTTAAATGCAAGATTAAATCTAATAGGATTGAGGAATATATTCATTTTACACAAGACCATGTCTTAATTAACAAGTTTATGGGATTTTGGCCCATATAAAAGAGCCTTGATAGTATGGATACAAAAAGAGCAAATTGATTTGGAGTTGAGAGCAAAGGATTTTTTCATAATAATCTTTGCCAATATTGAGAATTGGACTTGAATCTTTGAAAGATTATACTTCTTTAATTCTGTTGGAATTTTCCTCGAATTTTGGATGGATAATTTAAGCCCAGGCAAACAAAAATTCCAAAATGATGCCAATCTAGATATAGCTCTTCTCTTTTCCAAAAGAATTCTGGGAGGAAGAAACTCTTTAGGGTATAGGAAATGTGTTGGGGCACTTTGTCAAAACCTCTAAGGTTACTCAAAGGGGACTATATACATCATATGCCATGATATATGTGAATATGGACATATCACAACTCCTATAGGCTTTGATTGATATATTGTATCAGGATATAGCATGGAGGAAATCATTAGACAATGAACACATCCCCTTGTTGTATCAAAAATGCCATGAGTATGGCCACCTTTTCATGGATTATCCCACACAAAAAACAAATTCTACTAAAAAATTTAAATATCAAATGAACAAGGACGATTTTGTCTAGCCCAATCAACAATATAGACAACCCAAACCACAACCGACTTCCATGACATATATGGAAATCTCAACTCACAATAGCTTTGAGTCTCTAGCTAATTTATAAGATCCCTCCTTTAAAGTGTCTCAAGGTAATATAACCAACAACCATGTGGCAATGGGTTAATAGCAACAACTAGAGGAAAAACAACAAACCAAACTAACAAAGTCAATCTCATAGCCACAAAAGAACATACCCACTACCAATCAAGTGATTATGTCAGAAGGATAAATCCAAGAATTCAAGAAACCCCAAAATATATGGATCTAGATTCCCTAGATATCTAGGAAAATGTAGTTGTTTAGAAGGGAAAATACCCATAGTCGATCTTATAACATCATGTACAAACCTCAAGGGAGCCTTTCTAAAAAACGATACTCATCACCCCTAACAACCATCATGTAATAACTCTAATAACCATAATCTACGAATCAATCTACATTTGTTCATAGACCCCTTAAAACCCTCGAAGGATGATCAGAGAAGGGGAAGGAGAAGTAATACAAAACTATTATAGGAATTAGATGATATGCTTTTCAACTTCAAAATAATCTTCCACATCTACACTCACTTCCTCTATATGCTTGGCTTAGCTGTTTTGAGGTGCTTCCTCTCATTGAACCTAGAATCTTCCTCTATTTCCTACTGTCCTTTATCCCTTGACTAACTTCTTTGTCTTCCTCTCTGACTTTGTTTCCTTGCAAATTTTTCCACTTCTTTAAGAGTAACTTGGTATGCCTCCTCAACTGTTGTTAGGGGTAGAATGTTGATCTTATCTTGGATATCATATCTCAATCTATTTATGTACCTAAATACTTTCTCCTCATCCTCTGTATATTCTTTAACCATCATAGCCTTTTGTTAGATTTTGCATTTGCCTAAAAACATTCAACTATTAATATTTTGGCTTAAATTTTCCTTTGAATTTTGTACCATCATATCATAACTCTTAGCTTTTTCTTCTCCTTTATTTTCCATTTGTTCTAGAACCTCTTGCCATCATAATTTTGTGTGCCCTTTCAATATCATCGCATTAGACTTGACTTTCTTATCATAATTAACATCCGATCAAAAATTCATGTTACAAAATATGTTTTACAAATTTAGATTTAATCTTAGATTTTGTGAATTAAGCTTATGAGGATTTGTTTTTATTTTAACAATGTTTATATCTTAATTTTTTTTTACCTGGAACTCCTTATCACACTACAATTTTTATATTATCCTTATTCCCTAAAATGATATATATATATATTTTTTTTATGCTTCCATGGTCTAACCAAGATCAAGCCTCCTTATGCCATCCATCTTGGGTCAAAGGTGGTTTTGGCTAGACTTTGAAATGATTTTATAGAACGTCTTGTTTTCCATGTGGTTTAACCTTTTATTATACATTGCATACATAACCATAGTCATGCTATCAATGAAAAATGGTTTGCTTTGCTTCGATGAAGATGATAGAATTTGAAATTAAGTTGTTTTGGATTTGTTGTATCTTTCTTCAGGGCTTCCTCTAGATCCATTATAAACTTTGGA
Organism: Pinus taeda; assembly: GCA_000404065.3. Lineage (NCBI taxonomy): Eukaryota > Viridiplantae > Streptophyta > Pinopsida > Pinales > Pinaceae > Pinus > Pinus taeda. The sequence goes on from APFE031615579.1 coordinate 90,152, forward strand.
AACTCTATTAATCATTTTTTCAATGCTATAACTTTAGTTGAACCTGTGATAGAACTCCAAAATATTTGAAAAAAGCCACTTCCTTCAATTAATTATTGATTGTCATATACCAAATATGTAATTTTTTAAAATTTAAATATCATGATTTTCATTTTATCAATATTAATAATCATACTCAAATTTAAAAAAAAAAACTTAAATATATATTAAAAAAAAAAAACTTAAAATATATATAAATTTAAAAAGACTCTCAGGCAAAAAACATTATAATCCGTTAATAAATAATAAATATTTAAATTTTAAAAATATATTAAATCACATTCTCATTACTGTTTTTTCTTAAAAAAAAAATAACGTAGATTTGAAAAATTTGAGAACTTATACTTCAATTATTTCACGTGCAATGTTTTATATTTTAGTTTAAAAATTTCACGTTCAGAAATATAAAATCATGAAATTGGCAAGACTATTGTTTGCCAAGCGGAGTTGTTCCAACTGGACTAGACGACCAAATTCTGTTGGTATACTTCCTATCAAGTCGTTTATTGAATTACACAGAGGTTTTGGAATTCTTCAACTGGCCAAACTCCGTTGGAATTCTTCTGGTTATTAAATGTTATTTCAGAATATGATGTTTTAAGGTTATTTTTATATAATTGGGTTAATTTTTTATTTTTATTTTATTTTATTTTTTTAAATTTATTTTAGTATGTATATTTCTATGCTTAATAAATTGTTGTTGATGAATATCTCTGGAGGGCTATGTGCTGCTTTCAAAGATTTGTTCAACATTTTGGGTGAACCTTTCACCACTTTTTAGGGACTTGAAGTTTAACTGATGATGTGAAGAGTGCTAGACCTATTTAAATAAAAGAAGAAGAATTTATCAAATTTCTCTTTTGATAATTTATTCAATTCTTTATTTAATAATTATATTAAGGTAATAGAAATTATTCAAATTTCTCTTTTGATAATTTATTTAAATCAATTTAGTCAATTCTTTATTTAATAATTTACACGTTTTTATCCATAAAGTCTTTCATCAAAGTCAATGATAATCATTACTTTTCTAACAATAATATTTATACTTTTTCTATCAGTTATATTTTATCGCCTTCCTTTATTTAAATGAGTCTAGTACTCTTTACATTATTAGTTAATCTTCAAGTCCCTCAAAATGAGTGAAGGATTCACCCAAAACATTAGGCAAACCCTTAAAGACAACACACAGTTCCCAAAAGTATTCATCCACAATGTTATACTTTATTATTTTGTATATATTTTATAAGAAAATTTATATATTATTTTTAATATATAATTATTATTTTAAATTAGATATAATTAATTTTAAGTTCACTAATATTAACATGATAATGATAAAAATATAATATTGTATTTTTAATTTGAACATTAAAAAATGATTATTTAAAAAATAAAATTTAATATGGTATTTTAAATTGCTTAAAAATCATAACTTGATGACATAATAACATTGAACTTATACTAATTAACATTGTTTATATGCCTTTGAATATTATCTTTTTTTTTTTAGGGCCTAGTATAAACCAGTAGGGGATTTCAACTAGGTGATCTATCACAAGAAGTGTCCTAAACAAGCACCCATTCGCCATCAATTCCCAAAACTTCTGTGGGCTATTTTTTTCAATTATATATTATCAAAAATTTATATATATATATATATATATATATATATATATATATTATAATATATATATATATATAGATATATAATATATATAATTTAAAAAAAATTCTTTTTAAATTAAAATAATTAAAATATTTCAATATTCTTATTTCAAAGACAATAATTAAATATTAATTTATATCAATGCTAAGGTGGAAAGGGATGCATATATACAATATTTATGGGAATTTATAAAGATATTTGTACAAGTTAACTATATTTAGATGTATTATTAGAATATTTTAAAAATTCTTCACTATTTAAAATGTATTAATCACAAAAAGATAATTCGCTCATTTTAATACTTTGTTGATATTGTAATTAATGAAATAAATGTTGTTTGTATAGACATGTAAATGTTGAGCTGGTTCAAGAAACAACAATATGTATTGTAATTTGTTTAAAACAAAATGCCAAATAACTAATAAAAAGGATGAACAACTATATGAAACATGAATCGTGAGTGGGGCCTAACAAGGCAAAATGGTAGGAATCTTGTCCTCACTAAAATAATCCTTTCCATAATTATCTTTCCATGTAAAAATTTAAACACCTAATTTCTAAGAAACTAGCTAGATGGGAATTGGTAGTCGAACTACCAACCCTCTACAATTATGAGATCCATTGGGATTTATACAAACCTCACTGAAAGAAATGCTCAAAGTACTCCTCTAGATGTTTTTAATACTGACCCATGAATTTGTGGATATGATTCACGAAATCTCATGAAAGACAACAAAAAATGAAGAGAATTCATGTGTAGCAAGCAATGAATGTTCACTAATGGGCCTGGGGATGATGATAAAGCCCCTGGAACTAGACTTAGTTATTTGGGTATATCAAAAATCTAGAAGAACCATAATTTGTTACATTTAAGTGGATGCGGATTTGGATTTGTTGGAATATGGTCATGTTGCAAGGTTTCATGGATATAAAAGTAAGCCCTTGAGGAGCCAAGGGGCTATGAAAATAAGAATCATTTGGGTCATTTGAATCAGATTTCCAATAGTGAAAATGAAAAGAGTAATATAATTTTACGAATTGTGTGTCAACCTTGCCATGAATTTTTTTATTTAGTCAAGTATAAATAAGCTAGAGAAAGTGGTGTGAAAATGCACAATATCAATGGTGATTTGCAAATATAGAAGTGGTTATGTGGTGTGAAGAGTAAGAATGCAATTTGAAGAAAGAAAGTAGATGTAACACCCTCCTCCCACATCTACCCAAGTAACTGGCTAACTGGGATAAATATGTGATGAGAGGCCACTGTAATGGGACTCAACATCCTAGGTGACCTTAAGGAAGTGGAATCGATGGAAACCTACAAAATAGGCCTTCTATACTTGCTACAAGACTCCCATAAGCCTTCCCAGTGATCTCCATGACCAGTCCTTGGGTCCCACTGAGTTTTTAGACCATTAAAACCTTGGAAGCTCCCTTGATATTGACAAGGGCGTGTCTAGGAGGCTCTAGATGCTCACACAACAAGGCATGTGTGTGCTTGAGGACTTTTCTCCTCAGACTTGTGTTTGCGACACTGGGATTTGTGCCTCTTTTTTAGGACTAAAGCCTCAGTCATTGCACAGAACTCCATGACACCTTCAAAACTGAAAGATAACAACATAATAATGATATGAATGCAATTACTTGAGAAAGGACTTGACTAGACCCCTACTAGCCATGGTCGGAATTTCTTCAAACATGTCACAATTATGTAATCTATAGGTTTAAACAACAGATCTGAGCATAGGGTTCTCATACTCATCTGAGAATCGCTAAGAAAAATTTTCCCCTTATATAATTAGCTGCATTATCATCTATTAGGTCATAGATACATTGTTCATTCATATATAAATCAAAACATGAGGAGAGCCATACATAATCATTGTCATAATACATGCTTATAAGTAGAATAATAACAACAAAAATATCAAGGATACATCAGCCATAGAATCCACATATAAACCAATAAATTTACACATTAGATGTCAAGGAAAGAAACTCTTATTAATGAATGCAAAAGCCAACCTGGGATGGGACTACCACATTCCACTCGACCATAGATTGGCTAGGCCAAATATCTCTTTATCTAATCATCCCTGTGCCATATTCCAAGCATGAATGTGGGACATAAACCAAAAGAACCAACTAGGGCATCCGAAGGATAAACCACCTCACCCTCATCAATAGAAACTAGACTTTACCGTAAATCACACCTAATCACTAGGCCAACATAATAAAAATGTAATAACAAGCTTTACCATGATCTCTACTAAATCACTAGGCCAAAAAGAGCATGGATGACATCGGATTTCTCCACCTACACTGTGAGGAATTTTATTGTCTCCCAGTCTCTGGGCTTTACCG
>APFE031615581.1:0-11574 GCA_000404065.3 Pinus taeda
TTTCATGTTCATATAAGATATTTATATTCAGTAGTATTAAAAAATGTAATATGAAAGTCGATATAGAGGTGTTTTCCATGGTCATCATCTAAAGTCTCAGCTACTCTTCCTCAATCTTGAAGTGTATTGGAATGTCATACAAGGCCTAAGTTAAATACTCAAAACATAGAAACTCTCTCACTATTTTGCGTTAAATTACATAAATTTTATAGCATATTAGTAAATAAGGGAACATTGTGGAAGAATGGAATTGTGCTTCTATTTTGGTTCAAATTCTCAGCTAATACTTATTCACTGGCATTTATTAGATATTCAGTGGATGTGAATTGTTTAGTGCATTGCTAACTTGTGTTAAATTAGGTGATTCTATCAATTAAGCTTGTTTATTATAGATAAAAAAGGGAAGAAAAAGAGGATAATAAGTGTAAGTTAGACCAATTAAAATTCTAGATATAGATCTAAGTCAAGAACTAAACCAACAAATATTTTCACATCTAATTTTAATATAAAGTCAGAGGCATGTTATATAAACAATTATTAATTATATCCCATTTGGTTCATACGTAAGGAAGATAAATGAATATACAATTCATGCACTATTCCTTACTTTTGATCTTCAAACTTTATCCCTTACATATATTCAACACAATTAGGGGCACAATAGTTACACTATAGTATGTTATCAACTAAAACTTTTGTTTATGGGTGAGAGGAATAATAAAGAATATGCAATTCATGCACTATTTCTTACTTTTGATCTTGAAACCTTATCCCTGGCATATATTCAACACAAATAGGGGCACAATAGTTACACTATAGTATGTTATCAACTCAGAGTTGTTTCTCGGTAAGAGGAACAATATATTTATTTAGTTGTCCAAAAAAAAAGTGAATTAATCAAATTTATCTTCAAATTAAAATAGTGTGGAAGAAAATATTTGATGTTATTAAAGTTGTTTATACCTTTATACCAATTTACTTATACCAAACACTTCTATGAAAAAAATATTGTAAAAAGTTTTCATTATTAGAAAATTATATCTAAATATCACTTCATGTAAATAAAACAATCTTAAAGGCCATGAAGATAGTTTATTCTACAATTTATTTGTGATGCTAAAGAATACATTGAATTTTTGAATCTATTTGAAAGTTAAACGATGGTTTAGTAGTAGGAGAGGTAAATTACTATAGTACTTCTTGAAGCGGAAATTATTAAATGTTCTTCTACTAAACTAATTAATTGAAAATTTGGTGACATTATCAAGAAATAGACATTTTTTAAGTGTCATGCCTTCTTTGTATAGTAAAAGCTTAAAATGTTATATACCATAGTTATATATTGGTCACCACCTTATCCAAATTGAAGTGTTTTATAGAAATAACAATACATCAAATACTTGTTATCTAGATAAAATATTCAGAAACAATTATATTTCATGTCAAAACGTTAATGATTAAATTTGTATATATATTTAAAAATGATTAATGGTTAAACAAGAAAAACCTATTTCTTAGTTGTTGAATTGATAATACTTCCTTCTCTTTATATTTCCAGTGTCTATATCTTAATAACCTAATATACTAATAATTGGATATTTGCAACCTACATTATTTTCTCTTATAAATAATTGAGAATGACACTATTGCTATAATAATACATGTTTTTTTTTTCTACGTTAAGACTAACCTAAGTACCCATGGGGGATTTGAACCGGAACCCTATTGCAAGGAGTTCCTTAACAGCGCACTCATTCACCGTCAATCCAAAACCCCATGGGCCTATAATAATCCATGTTAAACATAGTTTTATTTATAAATTAAAAAAAAAAAAAAATACTCAGCATATTTTTTGACCAATCATCTACCTTAATAGTTCACTCAAAAAAATTAAAAATACTTATTTACAATTTCTAACGAATTACATCAAAATCGAATTACATCAAAATATTAATAGGGCATCTTTGCTTAACCATTGAATATGAGGTAATAGGACATCTTTACTTAAAAGTAAGATATATCATAATATAGATATACATGCATATCGTTCACCACCCTTATTCTTACGGTACCACCACAATTGCATACTTTAATTTATTTGTTAATTTCGTTTAGAAAGTTTATAGAGGCAGGTATTTCTAGAAAACTTATTATTTATAAGGAAAAAAAACTGAGATGCCTCGGTAAAAATTAAAAATGCCTATTTCGGAAACAAAGTCGTGTTCGACATTATTATTCTTAAAGTGCACAATAAAATAAAAAATTACTTATAAGATTAATCAAGCACATAAAAATGTTCAATGTTTATATTTTTGAGATTAATTATAACGACTAATAAAAACAGCTATTTATAAGATTAAACCAGAGGAGCTACAGGGCAGCAAGTCCCTGCCCTGAGCTGGGAAAAAGCAGCCTTACAGTTAAAGCTGGGAAAAAGCAGCCTGTTAACTTAAGCTTGAGGCATTGCGGGAAGAGTTCCAAATGCTTCGTGTGAAGTAGACTGAAAAGCTTACCAGTTAACTTAGAGTCTCAAACAGAAAACCGCTAAGATTTTTGAGCTTTTCCCAGTAATTTCAACATGCATCCAAGCTTAGAGGATGAAACTATGGTCAGACATTTGCAGCCGCTTCTGATACAATGTGGACATTGATCAGTGGCCGCCATTTTTAGTAGGGTGATTGTTTGAGAGTTGCATAAGAAACTCGCCGGTGAAATGTCGTTGCGAACAGAGCATTTTGAAGCTGCAATCACTACAAGGCAGATCATGTACTGCACTCCTTGGCCACTGGCTATGCAAAGCTGACACCAGGCATCGAGTTTCTGCAAGACCACGTGAAAGCTTAGTTATGAGCAAAAGGACGTTGGAACCGGGCGGCCTCGGTATACAACGCCTATACGAATTACAATGGCCTATTTAAGCATAACGGTATATACTCGGTATTAAATTTTATTTCTCCCGGAAATTCATGCCCTTTACGGAACGTTGCAGGTTGCAGCATCCTCCAGGCAAAACCAATTATCTGAAAGCCAGGGCGCGCATTTTCTTTGCATATTACGCGATAAAGCAATGAGAAATTTCCGGAATTACGTGGAAAACAGAGACATTACAGACATGAGCATTTGAGAATGTGTACTTGAACCCGTGAACGGTAGTGCTATTTCCATGCATTAGCAAATTTGAGTTTAAAAAAGACTAAATTCTAACAATATTTTATCTAGAAAAAATTAATACCTATGTAAACAATGCCTTGTCATGGAAACATCAGGATGAAAGCTTATGAAACGGATATAGTGTTTTGAAGCCCAGCTCGTCCATCATTTTCACAAGAGAGAACAAACTATGTCTCTGCGAGATATCTATGCATTATTTACTCTAACCAGTGTAGAAAGTTGTTTTTGACTCTTGCCTTTCGACATTTTTCAAGAAATATTTCTGGTTTACCAATAAACGTTGTGCAAATGTATGTTTTTCTATCCACATTTGACATTTTGTTCTTACGGTTAGTTTTCTTTAGGTTAGTAATAGAAAAATCTGGAAAATTTCCTTGGAACTTTATCAATACCTGCATAAATCGCAACGAGCCTCGGGTTTATTTAGTTATTGCTTCTAAAATATCTGGAACACTGTATAGAAAAATAAAAATTTGAATAACCTGTCGTTTATAGCTTTATCGCAGCTCGTGTCAATATCAATGTTTCTAGACCTGTAGTGTGTTCCTCAATAAATAAATATATTTTGTGTAAAGAACATATGTAATCTGTAACCATATGTTATGGCAGTCTTTGACTGCAAATATATAAAAATTAAATATATAACTGAAAAGCTTTTTCATATCTGGCCATCTAAAATACAATTTTTTAATTTAAAGGTTCCACGTCAGCCCACTATTATCCAGAAGAGGTTACACGTCTCGGAGCAACGAGTGTTCTAACTTGCAGTTTGCATGCACTTCACGTGTCCTTGCAGCATCGGGACGACGAAGCCACCCTCTTGTCCAAGCTCCCACGTCATGGCTTCAATCTGCGGGACCTGCTCAAGAATCAAAGGTTTCATAAACTACTGCCATTGCTCTCTGCTCCGGCGTTCTCTGCTCCGGCGTTCTCGTTGATACAGCTGAAAATGAAGAAGAATCAATGGAATTCGACCTCGCTCAGTTTTGTGCGACAGACACTCAGTTTTTCAGAGGCTATGTGTGCTTATCACTGAGATATAGTTACACCACCTGTCTTCCGATCTCATTCATTCAAGTTGTATTCTTCTGTTATTATTGATCAATTCTTTCGCTAAAATTCCGAGTACTGCAATTTCATTGAATGGAGTCGTTTCAAACTTATATAAAAAAGTGGTTGCCTCCTAGAAATTGCAAGAAATGCCTGACACTCATGTCCACATAGAATCAAAGCGTATTTATGCCTGTGTGCGTACCTCAATTCATGGTTTGAATGTAGAATATCGTCATATTTTAAACAAGTTTGTGTTGAAGAACATTTATTCTTTCAGGTGGTAAGCATGGTGACTTTGTTATGATATTCAATTGTCAATTGCGTGTTGGAAATTATTCATTTGCACAGTAAAATTTTAACTGTTTATGGTTGTCAAGCAGCAACTGAGTTTTGCTTCCATATGTGTATTCAAAAAGTGTCTGGTTGAGCACAGTTGGAATGGCCCTGCATAAAGCTCGCGGAGCTTCAGCTGCGGAAATATATTGGAAATCGTCAAGCATTGTGGGCAAAACATTGCCGGGAGCTTTGGAAAGACAAATTTACAGTGAGAACAAGTTCTTTGCATCAGATTGAACCAAGGATTACGGCCTATCGTCTCTCTCTTGAAGAAGGACGCCAGGTAAATTGTTTTACATTACTAACGATTTTTATTTCATTAAAACCTAAATTTAGAATGGAACAGACTGAACTTGAAAACCCTAATTTGAAAACAGCAGCCAACAATTAGATGGAACCCTAGGGATTAGTAAGTTATCTGCGAGTTAAAATATTATCTTCGGTTCATATCGATATGTTGTGTGAATGTAATTGCAGATACGAATCACGGCCGACGATCTGTGCTCATATACCTGGAATTTCTGGTACAAAAGGGTAGGCCTGTACGTTAGGGATATTATAAACATTGTGTAAACCGGCAATTTTCGTACCAAAAGCATTCATAGGAATGAATTTTTATTCCTGGCATACTGACAGAAATGAATTTATTGCAGGAAGCAGGGAATTACTAGGTGAACCTGAGATTTTAGGCCGTTCAAGCATTGTTGAAGCTGATTTCTATTGCTGATAGAAACTTCTTCGATATTCTCTGTTCTTTTCTATCTGTTATTTTCTGTCCCCCTCGAAATTTCCAACTCGGTCGGCAAACCCTGAAGACTTGGAACAACGCCTTGAAGCCAAGCTTTCTGCGGCTGAGCAAAAGAACGCCTTGAAGCCAAGCTTTCTGCGGTTGAGCAAAAGAGGTATTCTTTTAATCATACAGAAACATCAGTTTCTCCAAATAGTGTAATCATACAGAAATAGAAGTAGAACAGATTTAACCATTATTTTCTATTTTATAAAATATGTCCTTGCAGCAATATACCTGGTATGCAACGTTACTTCTTGCAGGGTGGAGCGGGCAGGAAGCCACCGCCGAGAGGTGAGAGCTATGGTGCAGGATGGAGCGCAAGGAGGATATGAATTAGCAAGCTGAGGGTGAAGGCGTTTTAAGGGTTCCATGCAAATTGACACGCACTGCTTCCATGCAAATTGACACGCCCCGTGTTTAATAAACCTACGCGATACCCATTTCTCCGTAATGTTAGCCAATTAACATTAAATGTTAGCCAACTAATGCTATCCCAAAGATAGCATTACTTCAGTGAGGCGAAGATGTACTAATTAACCAAGTGCTTTCCGAACATTTCCCTAAGTTTTCAGATCGTCTACCTCGTACTGAGGCCAAATAAGACGATCGTTGCTGCCATTGGTTACGCATCGCCAAACATAAAATTTAGTGGGACATATCGCCAAACTTTGGTTTAACTTTGGTTTAACAAAAATGGATTTATCGGTGGTTCCTGTGTCAGACTAATGCAATCGAAAGGAATCGATTACTATAGTCCCTGCGAGGCCCGGAGGGCAGGGACTAATAAGCACATAAAAACGTTGAATGTTTATATTTTGAGATCATACATAATGACTAATAAAAACAACGGTACACTTCCATGCCCTTCCGTTAATAGCTTTGCTCCCAACGAAATGAATTTTAAATATTCCCGAACGGAAAGTAATCCATTCATATTTTAATATGTTCAGTATTGGAGGGTGCGACTAAAGAGATTATAATAATCAAACTATTTGCAAACCACTATAAACTTTTGGAGAGAGAAGTCAGGAAATCACGCACAAAATGATCCAAAATAGAATCCAATGCTCCGTGACAAATCCAACGTTCGAAAGCCAGAACAAATTGATAGATAGTGTAAATAGGTGAACATATCATTGAGCAAATTATCTGCAGCCACTACAAATTTATGGAAAAAGAAGTTGGAGAATCTCCCCGGGAATTTATAACCCTTGAAACATAAAACCCAAATGATCCAACATAGAACCCAAGGCTCCGTGACCTGGTTCGAAAACCGGTAGAAATTTATAAACGCCCTACATAGCTGAAGGCTAAATTGCTCTGCTTCATTATAAATTCAATTATCTGCTTTCAATATCGCTGCCTAACGCCAATGTTGGACAATCTCTCCTACAATCGGGGCATTTAAAATCCTACATACAAAATGATCCACAAATTAAAACCCAAATCTCGGTGATGACCTACTTTGATAGCCGGTACAGATTGATAAACAACGTATAACTGCAGGCTAAATTGCCTCTGCTTCTCTATCAATTCAATTGTCTCATTTCAAGATCGCTACCTAAGGCCAAGAAACGTTGTTGGATTCAAAGGCTGACACAAAAACTCTGGAGGGAGATGGCGAGGGGAAGGGCAGCGTGATGCTCCTCCTTACTTTTCGATATGGATTGCACATTGATATTTTCAATTCCCTATTGATCATCATTGTCCATCCGCTGCTATTTGCTTCCGCCCTAAAAAAGAGAGGCCCTTCTGGCCACCAGATAATATTAGGTTCACACCATTCCGGAGCCCCTGGCCCTTCCTTCAACCTCCACATGCGAGTACAGAGACAAGCATAACTATAAACCATTTACACCACTCGCCCATCACATCCACCCAATTCGAAACGTCTGTTAATGTAGTCAAATCCGCATCCCTTAGGAAATCCAATTTCTGTCCAACGTCTGTCTGAAATAGTGAATGCTATGAGGCGAGTGGTGCCAGCCCAAGAATTAATCCAGTAGGCCTTTCCTTTAGAATAGATACCCTTCCCAGTAGGGCAGATGAAATTCGGGACTCTCATCCGAACCACAGTCCATGCATTGGATTCTGAATCGTAAATCTGCATCACCATTCTACGTCCATTTGGTTCTGGCGATGTAATAGTGTCTAGACCTTGCAGCACAATGCAGTGCCTCGTTGTAGCATTAAAATCCATTGCAATGAAGTTCCACCATTCGAAATCGTAAGGTCTAGGCAGATCTCTCCGAGCTCCAGTAGCAACATTTCCTATGGAAAGATACGATCTATCTCCTTTTCTGTGAGAACAGTAGATATTCCTGGAGACATGAACAATGACGGCATTAAATGGCACAGGAGCTTTGTGAATGTTCATGTCTGAACTATCGCCTCCTAAGTATTCTATAACCCAAGTTTCCATCATAAGTGTCGTGGCCGACTGCAACTGAACCAAAAATCCAGGGTAGGAGTGCACCGACAAATTTGCACCAATTCTTTGCAGAGCATCGGGAGATAGCGCATCTTTCCACTGTTGCGAAAGAGTCCTCATTTGGGCAAGAACACGCATAGGCAACATGTGAAAAATCTTGAGCAGCAACTCGTGTGGGAGAGCTTGCCAAATCTTCGGTTCCATGGCAATGTCAGTTCCTGGTTCCCACTGTTCCGGAAGGCATCGCCAAATCTCCGTTTTCTTCGCCATCTCTGCGGTGTCTGCAAATTGTCACTCCGCACAAATATACCGAATCGTTTCTTTATTTGAACCTGTTTATAATATGTTTGATACCAAAAAGGAAGTAACGGTAATCAAGATTTGTGGCTATGTCGCAACGTAGGGATTGGAATCGGTAACACTCACTTGACATTCAACGCCGTTACTGCTACTGAAATCAGACGCAGACGCAGACACGTGTTTTATAAATTGTTTATGGAGTAAATATTTTATTGCTGATAAGTTTTATGATGTGACTGGTCTATATTTTCGATGTTTATTTCTTGGCTATATAAAAATGATGGAGAATTGGCAATTTTAAATTCCAAACGGATAGAAGTACTCCTCTTTTTTTTTTTAATAAATGGTTAATGATTATTCTTTTACATTATCAAATTTTATTATAAAAAAATAAGATTTATAAAAACGTACAAAGTTTCAAAATTAATATTAAATTTAAAAAAATAGAAAGTTTGATAATGCAATGTGGAATATGAAATAGCTTGATATTTGGAGCTAATAAACAATGGCCGCAACCAGGCATCTGTTCTCCATCCAATTGTAAGAAAGGTTACAATGGAAAGTTGAAACAACCTGCAAAGCTTTATTGAATGCGAGAGCTATGTTTTATCTCATACTCTTGGTCTGTGGCACACGTAATTAATGAGGCACAGGTAATTAATGAATGAAATTACTGTTTGGAAGGGGCTGATCAGCTTGCAATCTATTAAAAATTTTAAATATTGATATTTCATATATATATTTTTGTGTTTCGTTGAGTCGGTTATGTGGTTGAGTCAGTTATGTGGTTAGTTTTAGTGGTTGTGTTTTGATTTTTATCTATCATATCACTTTTAATTTGTTTCGAACGTGTTATTATTATTTATTGAATTTAATTTGTTTATAAATTTTGGGAATATTTTAAAATTTAATAGATTATTAATCCATGAAATTTCAAAATATTTATTAAATCTATCATAAATCTAGATGAAGATGGCTCTGGCTCCTGTGGTCTACCTCAAGGCTTAGTCTGTCTCTCTGTGAAATGTTTGAATTATTGTCGTTAATGAACATTAAACTAATTAAGCACTATAACAAATCTTGTTAAAGGAGAAGAGTGTGCTTTTCCTCCTTTAGAAGAGGATCCAGTGGGGAAAGTAGGGAAGGTACTGCTGTGCTTCGATCATGTACCTGCGCGGGATCTTCGCGGGATCTTTTTTTTTCAGAGTAAGACTAATTCTATTAACAAAGTACATAGAGACCGAAGTCAAGACTCTACTCTGGTGAGAGGCATAACTGTTAAGTGAAAACATGTGAGAAGACAGGAATCAGAACCCACGTAGGGGATCGGGATGATACTCCCCTGGTGCTTCATAGTCAACAAAAACATCAAAAAAAACAGGAAATCCACAACACAGCTTTCATAACACGCTTGCCCAGTGATAGACTTAGCATAACCAAAAAACGATGCCGAGGAGAGCTCGCTAGTCATCTTGTGGTTCTTCCACGATACGGCACCATCCGAATTCTGGCACATCCTTAGCTTGAGCAACGTTTTGATCAGAGGGGCCAGGGTCAACCGGCATCATCTCCGCATCCTAAGTGCTGCAACCTTGAACAGTGAAATCCTACCGAGGCACATTTCCAATTCCGAGCTGGATGTAAGGAGAAGGAACAGAGACTACCCCCGAGCCTCCCGAATGAGAATCAGAGTCCTCCATCTGAGTAGTCTCATGGAAGACCACCGCCGTGATGTGAGCCGTTATCCTAGGCCGATGCAGGGAACTATTAAAAGAGAAAATTGCAGAGCCAGACGATGAAGGAGGCCCAAGGTGGTGTCTGGAGGGTCGGAGCCGCCCTCTCCCATTGCGCGTGCTGTGGTAGCGACCGATAAACATTTCACTGGAGAGCGAAGGCGAGTTAGAAGACGAGCTTGTTGGCGCTCGCCGGCGCTGGCCTCTCTTTGGCAAAGGTGAGCCATCTGTGAGGGTGCAGCAATGAGATGCCGGACAGGGCGAGCAACAATTAGGCTAGCAGAGCAACAGAGACACCGAGACCAGGAGGGGAGCCTACGTATGCCCTTCACCAGCAAAACCAAATTGAACACTAAGTGATTCTCTCCAGAGAAAGTTCGGGCGACCTTAGGATTGATAGAGACAATCTCCCGCCACCCTATATTAGAGACGAGGCCCGAGACCAGATGATAACTCGTCGGGACAGAGGCTATGAACACACAACTCAAAACCCACTAGCCGAAGCCATAGACAAAGCCTGAGACCAGATGATGAGAAGTCGAGACTAAGACCACCAGACAAGAGCTTGAGACCCAACGGAGGAAAGAGAGGAGCAGCAGGAGTCGCTCCAGGCGGTCTGAGCCAAGCTCCAGAGAGACTTTCCCCGGCAAGTACCGAAATCCCTCAGAGAAAACAGAGCTAACCCCAGAAAGCCTGAAAACCGAAATGAGACCTGAGGCGAGGGGATGAGCCAAGTGAAACAACCCAAATGACTTCATCGCAAACCCAAAACAGAGACTAGCCTTAACCTTTTCTGGCATGCCTCGAGAATCCTCTTCCATTATTGCAGCATTGAAGAACGTCACCATCTCTTGCAGGTCCGAGCGTGCGGAGAGAAGAACCTTCGTAGAGACAAGCGGTGAAGACCAGAGCCACTAGAATGTGATCTGTTTAACCTTACACTTTACGCATGCCGAGCGCTCTCCCACTTACATGTATTTAACCCTATGTACTCGGTGGGTAGGTGTCGAACTGCCTGGCCCCACCTTTGTCTCTTCACCGTAGATGCCGCTCAATCACCCGCATCCGGGGACGCGGGATCCTCTTACTGCAATCTAAATTTTGAATTATTTTTCTCTAAGATGATAATGAGGGCTTTCTATGAAGATTTTTTACATTCTTGAATTGAATGAAAGCCGGTAAGCGCAAACCTAGACAGCGGTTGGGCCCAAGTGGCAATGGCGGTTGTTATGAAACGGTTGAATATTGCAACGGCGGTTGTTATGACCAAACAAAGCTGGTTCTCTTACGCGCAGACGAGATAGTCTCTGATTTTGAGTTCTACAACGATGCCACAAATGCCTTGTTGCGGCCTTTGTTTATTATCTCCAAGTTTAGTTCTTGGTTACATAACTTATGCACCAATCATTTATATAATCACAGAAATTTGCAAATGTTATTAAATTTTATTATAAAAGATTAAGATTTATAAAAAACTCTATAATAAAATAAAATCCCTGGGATAAATATCTCCCCATATATCTCTACACCTAAATATAATATTATTTATTTCTTCATGCAACATGACATATGAAATTCACTTATCATACGCTAAACACACACATATATATATGTAATACAAAGGAGTTTATGATACATTTGATTTAATATATAAAATTCATTGTTTATATGTATTTTATTTGTATATTATGTTCCTATCCAATTCTTTTAATCTATTAAATAGTAAATATATATTATTTATTTACATTTAGTTAATATTT
>APFE031615581.1:12574-31499 GCA_000404065.3 Pinus taeda
GGTGGTGCAATACTCTGTTTAGTAAATTTTTTTTTAAAGGCTCCTCTGTACAAAAAGATCATGGAGTAAAGGAAACAGAGCATTGCCTGTGTGTGTTTTATCTTTGTGTTTTTGGGATTTCCCCCTTAAAAATCCCCAACAAGTGGGAGAAGAAATTCTAAGGTTTGTTTATTTCGCTGTTATTCTGTTGTTTTACACAGTTATTTAGTTTTTCAAGGGAAGGAGAAGATTGAGTAAATAAGCATAATCATACTCAAGTGACAAGGACTCAAAAAACATAATCAGGTGATTAGACATAAGCATACTCATTTTACAGTTAGTCAACTACTATATTAAACATGTATTCTCACTTCATAACCAATCAAGGAATCCCTGACAAACACTCTCAACCCCCTGTGAACACTATTTTGGTTTAGAGACTATTTGGAACCGCTGCTTATACTCTTGCTCAAAGGGATTCCGTGTATTGCAGGGATAATCATTGATGCAATCACTCCACACGTTAATGAGAGGGTTTTGGCTACCTTAGGAACTCAGTATTGCAGGGATAATCATTGATGCAATCACTCCACACGTTAATGAGAGGGTTTTGGCTACCTTAGGAACTTCCGTACAACAGTACTGCACTTGAAGAATGAGCCCAAAGAAGTCTACCATAGGCGGTCGCCTTTCTTCATCTGCCCTTGGCCTCCATGTAGGCCACCTCATACTAGAGCCATTGTTTAAAGTTGATGCTCTCGTATGAACGTTTTTCCATTTTTTACCTGTGAAATGTAACCGAGGATGAATAGACTAGGGTGATTAGAAGAAAATGCTTTTCCAAGTGTTTCCTATAAAATTTGCGAGTCTTTCTTCTATCCAGCCGGTTAGGGCAAGAGTTTTTCCATCATGGTCACAGGTCAAGGTATGTACCAGTCTAATAAACAGGGGTATATAGGTATGCATCAGTCTAATTTACAGAATATATGGGAGTATAAACAGGGGTATATAATGGGTATTTTTGGATTTGATGGTTAATTGCCACTTATAGGTGGTTAACTACTCAGAGACAAGTCGGGCTTTGCTTTTACCGCTAACCACTCTCCAGGAATAGTTTATTTTTGGCACAGAGATTTCCCAAATCTCTATTTTGTGCGTGAGTATCGATCCCTTGCCCTCACTTCAGAGCCCTCACTATTTCAAGAAACGAACCTTGGTTCGTGGACACCATACACTTCGGCGCCAATGCCATTGCAATACCCAAGGACCAACAGGACCAAATTTAGAATGAACTTTCCTGTGTTTAGGTTTTCCTCTAGATTTTGTCACATATTTTTTTCATGAATTTTCTATAGATTTTTAGTGTATTTATCAGAAATACGTTCCTACATAAAATGCAAAATTCCACACAAAGTGCAAAATTTCATTGTATTTGTAGGAAAATTTCCCAACACAAATTAATAATTGAAGGAGAAAGGTTTTCCTCTAGATTTTGTCACATATTTTTTTCATGAATTTTCTATAGATTTTTAGTGTATTTATCAGAAATACGTTCCTACATAAAATGCAAAATTCCACACAAAGTGCAAAATTTCATTGTATTTGTAGGAAAATTTCCCAACACAAATTAATAATTGAAGGAGAAGTCTAACAGTTTTACAACTTAGATTTTCTTTGACCATGATTATCAAAATAATTCTACTATATAAATTTTAAATGGAATTTTTTAATTCTATTATATGATTTTTTGAATTAATAGGAAAAAGAAAGTTTAAATTTTATACAATTGAATGTTTATATGATTTCATTTGTTATGTTTCGATATTTTATATGATTTTATTCTGTCATGTTTGGATTACACTTTAGACCAAATTTAATACTTCGTGAAGGAATTTTTCTTGGAACTCTTTACATAAATTTCGCGGGTTTTTTTAAATAACTCTCTCCACAATATCAAACCATATCTAAATACATATTTCATAGCAAAACAAAAATAATAAATGAAAGCTTCTACCAAATAGTGAAAAAAAAATAAGAAAAATAAAATTTTAATATTGAATGGGTTACTAGTAACTATTCTTTATAAAATTATTACAATTGACCACAAAATGTTAATAAATAAATTCATTTGAATTCATGTCTTATAAAATATTATAAACAATTTGGTAGTTATAATTATAAAATCCAATTTTGGAACTCCAATGCAGCGAACAAGCAACTGCAGAAATAATTGAGAGCCATTAATTACTTGAAACTTCATATGTAGTGTGTCTTTGTTTTTTTTATTTATATATATCTTGCAATTATTTTGGGTGAAGACTACTAAATCTATCCCTACAGACGATATGAAAGTGTAATTAAACATTTACATAGTTCATGGTCACATTAATGTTTTTTTTGTTTGAAAATTATTCATAAATAGAAATTTAAGGATTGTTAAATTGAAGTTATCAACTGGAAAACATGTATAAGGTATGTGTATCAATTTGTAGTTATTTGTTGTCTAAATTTTAATTGCAAACAATATCCACATTCATTTATTTTCATGTAAGAGTAATTATAAATATAGATTTGCAAAAGATATATTATAAAATAGATAAAAATAAATATTAAAAGTAATATGAAAAACAATTTAAAAATAAAACGGTCATGAAAAAATTCTATCATAGATAAGGATACCTGTCAAATTTAACCCCTGACTAGAGCCCACTGGAGGAAGTATTCCCAAACCTGTGAAGCGTCATGTGGACAGGCTCTGTGTCGTAATTCGTTAGCCTCAGAGTCTTTCCGATGCCATTAATGGCTGACCACCCCCTGGGCGAATGCAGAAATGCTCGAAGGCGAGCTTGAAATTGGGCACATAGGGCTTTAGGTCCTCGATTTTGAGGAGCTTGATGCAGAGCATGTTGTAGATGAAGTAGAGATGTTTTGAATAGGGGAGAACCTTGGACGCCAGGGCTGTGATATTGTTTCCAGCGCGATTCCCGTGGTTTCGATCAAGCATGCGCTAAGAGAAACTCCAATGATGTTTTCATTGCCCTCTCTGTACTTGCTATTGTAAGCCTCGTCGTTTTGGCCGAGATGGGTTCGGACAAAATGCAGAAGCTTCATCTTGGCTCTGCCCGCATCACTGGGTTTGTTGGACACTACTAACCAGAACAGCATAAGAATTTTTATGAACTTGCAACAGATCCTTCGCCATGTCCACTCCTATCATACCGGCGCTGCAACCCATGCCAGAAATATTGAAAGACTTGATGTCTTACCTCATGCCATAATGGTTCACAATCCAAGCCGACAGAGACGAGGCCAGTGAAAAGCAACAAACATTTATTATCAGTATGTCAACATTGCAGGGTCGAATCCCGCTGTCGGTGAACAATCTGTCGAGTGTAGAAACAAAGGCCTTCTGCATCTCTAGACACCCTTCGGCCATTGATGACACAATGTCGCCTTAGAAGAAGGAATTGAGCGCATAGGTCTCCTGCGCGAGGCCCGATTTTATGTGAACATTTGCCACGAATTTCAGCGACTCCGGCATCGGATCACTCTTGCAAACGACGTATTCGGAGAGCTCAGTGTTCATTTTTCGGTCTTCCGAGGGCTTGTAGTAGCTGAAGGCTACCAGGTAAGCGTAGGAGCTCCTCTGGCTGTGAATGTGCCAAACTATTCCCACTGCGAACATAGACGTCACGGCCGCCCCAAGTTCCAGAGCCGAAGTAGGGATTGAAGACAAGAGGGAACTCGCCCTTCCCATGATTCGGCTGAGAGATATGAACAATTCATACAAATCCTTCTCTGCTCAATGAATTTTCAATTAGCGTACCACATATATATCTGTGTTCATTTCACTTAGCTTCAAAAATTTCGTAGGCACCTTGGGTATGGAAATAACATTTGAATTTTGAAATTTTGGGCACCGAGGTTGCTGAATGAGTATAGTGGGCTTCCTTATCCACCGTGTGATAGGTTGGAAGAGAGCGTCTCGGAAAGGTATGGAGCATATTTGCGGGAAAATCATGGGAGTCCATGTAGCTTTCGCGTCCGTATCCCCATACATACATGATGTAAGTATATTAAATACTCTATAGGGTTGGAAATATTGGTTTCCATCTGCAATGCAATAGTTTAAGTTGTTACAATTTATTAATATATATTATATACGTGTGATATATATCATATATGTGTTAGAAGAGGTGGAAGCAACCTTTTGGTGGGGAAATGTGCCAACATGAAGGCTTATTTTGTGGGCAATACCTCATCCCAATACCTTATCCCAATGCAATGTAATTCAATTATGAAGCCAGTGCAATAAATTCTGAATAAGCATGAGAGTGCGTGCATTTTGAAGTGATGGGAATGGCGGGAGGTTTTTACATGTAGTTGTTTATAATGATATTTTTTGAAAGTTTTTCTGGCGGGTTTTTTTGGTCAAAATACGGCAGCAATTTATTGGAATCGCATGTTTGATACCTAGTTTCTGCACAATTAAAGCGTCCCAAGGGTTTTTCAGGTTGCTGAATCCAAATATGTAGTTAAAAAACCATTTTAACTGCAACAAATCAAGATTTAACCTCAATTTCTTCCGACCGTCACCGAAATCTCCAAAAAATCGCATTATAGACAACTCCTTTTTACATATCTATAAGAAATATAATGATTAAAGGTTTATATGGCTCTTAATGACACAGGCTCCTTTAGCTTTTTATAAATGATAACTATTCCAAGAAGATTTTGAATTTTGGTTTTAAATTTTCCTTGATATAATTTTTAGTTTTATTTATTAATTTTAATTTTTTTATTATATGTATTTACAATGTTTTATTTAAATATTTGAAATTTATTTAATGATTTTAAATTTTATTATATTATCTCAAATTAGAATATATAATTATTATTTAAAATGTAATTAATTACTCTTTATAAACTTTAAACATTAAATTTTTTTAATATATAATATATTTATGCACAAATTTAATGCATGGAAAACATGGTGTAATCAGATGTGTTGTGAATTTTTCTAACCCTGGGTCATGGCCTGCTTGATGGTTAAAATGTCTAAACGGACGATAAATTACAGGTTGTTCACACTCTTCTCTTCCCAAAAAAACGTTTACTTTCTTCATTTGTCTTCTCTGAAATGGATGTTGTATCTGCTGCGATATATCACAAGAAACCCTGCCATGAAGCTATAATGCTCCGTGCAATACAGGTGGACATCATTATATGTAGAGCTCCCAGGTCACATCTATAAATAGAAACGACATTGTTTATTGAGGTGTCGGAGAGTAAAAAATATTGGAATTTGGTTTATTATTTTTTTCAAAAACAATTATGTTTTTAAGAAATTAATTTAATACTATCACAAATTTCAAAATATATCTAAAATTCCAAAAATATTTATTAAATTTAATCAAAATCATGAAAAAAAAATTATATTACAACCATAAAATGATATAAAATTCAATTGTACTCCAATTACTAGTAAAATACCAGATACATATAATTCATGTTTTGGGTTGAAATCCAATGACACATTTTTTAATTACATGTTTTATTTTTGTGTTTTTAAATATAAAAATAATTTGAAAAACTATTTTATTTTTATATTTTTAAATATAAAAATAATTTTAAATCTTACAAAAATTGGGAAACGTTTAAATTATGAATTAATTATCTAATTCGATTTGTTTTCCATTTCTAATAAATTTCAATGTAATTGGCTGAAAAAAATTTCAAAAAGGAAAAGGTCTCCGCATTCACCTTGGCGAGAGCAGCTTTTGATCTACGTGGGATTTGTTTAAAAGTATTTAGGATTTAATCAGCCATTAAATTTAAAACACTTGATTTAAAAAATTGTAGGTTGAAATAACTTTTTTGTTTATCAAAATTGTTTATGTTAATTATTGAGTTCATAAATTTATTTTATCAAAATTGAAATTTTATTTATATTAACCTAAAAATTAAAAATTACACTATATAGCGGTAGCCATTCCCTAATATTAAAAACACATGAAAATATTTAATTTCCACAATCTTAACGTTGAAAATTCAAAACTCTTTTACAAAAAGCGTTTTTACAAAAAAAAATTACAATCAATGTCCACAGTGCAACCGCCAAATCATTCACTTCGAAGAGCGTCCATGATATTCTCCTCCTCTCCGACTCTTGATAAAAACCTCTTGTCCTCTGAGAAAGGAAAAGAGCTGCTTGTGACTGCCACTCCCGTTAACTCTCCTGTTTCGTATCCAGCTAATTTATGTGACAGCGATTTAGACTTTCTCCTTAACAGAAAATCTCTTGAGTTGGAGCCACTAACCATCTATAAACCTTCAGATCACGTCTCCCCTTTAATTAGCCCGGATTCTGCTAAGAACATTACTATGAGGAAGAAGACTAGGGGGGCAGTAGACATTTTAGGGGGAGGTCTATTGTTACACACAACGGGGTGAGAAACTTATCTTTGGTTGATGTTCCCATTTATGATTTGTCGAAATCTCAGCCTCTTAGAGCAAGTGTGGCTTGAGAATCCTCAAAATCACAGTCATTGTGTCTATGCATATTAGAGGTCTCGGCGCAAACCTAAAATTCTTAGCACTAAAGGATATCTTCTACTCAGCTCGACCAAAATTAATTTTAATTCAGGAGACTATGCACAGTAGACAAGCATCCATTTCTTATTTTAGAAAAATGTTTCCAACTTGGCACTTGGTGGCTTCTGAAGCTAATGGAGTGTCCGGAGGGCTTGCAGCGCTTTGGGATCCCCAATGGATTTGCGCCAAAGCTTACAAGTGTTTCGTCGACATTGTGATCTTTGCTTATATCAGGGGAAAGGGCATCCCCATTAACATTTTAAACACCTATGCGCCTTACAAGAATAGGATTCCTTTCTGAGAGAGTTTTTTCCCATCAGATCTTTTTGATATCGAATCTTTGATGATTGTAGGTGACTTAAATGTTACTTTAAGCCCTGATGAATGCTGGGGATGTTGCATGAAAATGGATCCACTTGCCGACCGCATAAAGTTTGAACTTATGAACAATTTTTTTTTCGATATTGTCCCATCGGATATGAAGCCAACTTGGGATAATGGCAGAGCAAAGAAGGCATATATTTCCAAAATAATTCATCAGTTTATAATGTTGGCATTATAGACAAACTGGGTATGCCTTTTTCTTCGGTTGGGAATGCTTTTGTATCTGACCGTAGACCAATTTTTCTCAATTGGCGAGAAAAGGGATACAGTAAGGGGTCCCCTTTTAAATTCAACAGAACATGTTTAGAAGACCCTACCTTTAATGATATCATCTCCAACGCCTAGAAGGATTTATCTGCTAGAGCAATGCTTGCCCCGATATTGACTTTTAGAGACAAGATGGCGACTGTGAGAAAGCTGGTTAAAGAATGGCAAATTGACAAAAGGAGAAAGGACAGACAGGCGATTCTGGATACTCAATGGGACCTGGATAGCATTTTAAAATCCATGGATACCAACTATTGTCCCTTCAGCATAAAATGCCGGATAAGGGAGCTCAAAAGGAAAAAACACACATTGCTGAAGCAGGAAGAATCTACTTGGAGGCTTAAAAGCAGTGCTATATGGCTCAAAGAAGGGGACAAGAACACGAAATATTTTCATAAATTTGCAAATGCTAGATGTGAGAAAAATATCATTTGGAAGATCAGTGATGGAAATGGGGGTTTCTTCTTTTCTCAACAAGACATTTCAAGGGAAGTTGTTTGACATTTTAAGAGTCAATATTGCAGACGGGAGGGTAGTGCATTCCAGGACATCCTTTGAGGTATTGAATTGGTCCCTCAAATGTTCGATGATGATAAGAAAAAGTCCGTGTTACAGCCAGTTACAGAGAATGAACTGTATGGAATCTTGAAGGCTTTTAAAAAGGACAAATGTCGAGGCCCGAACGGCTAGACAATTGAATTTTATACCAATTTTTTTGATATCATTAAACAGGATCTAGTGAGGATGGTTGAAGCACCTAGAATGACTGGAAGCATCCACCATATTACTACATCCACTTTGATTACTCTAATTCCTAAAAAGGTGGATGCAGATTCCTTCCATGATTTTAGACCGATCTCATTATGCAACATATCTTTTAAAATCATCTCAAAAATTATTGTGGAAGGAATAAAAGGAACTCTCGCTTCCTTCCTCACCAAGGACCAACATGCTTTTCTAAAAGGGCGGAACATATTGGATGTCGTGGCTCATACACAGGAATGCATGTTCTCTATGATATCAAAAAATTTGGATGCGGTTAAACTGGAAATCAACCTACAGAAGGCCTACGATTGTTTAGGCTGGGGGTTTATTAGATGTTTATTGGCGAAGATTGGATTGAGGCCTAATTCCATCCGGTGGATTATGGCGTGCGTAGAAAATGTTAACTATGCGGTTATTATCAATGGAATACCTTCCCCTTTTCTTCGTGCTGAAAGAGGGCTTTGTCAAGGATGCCCCCTCTCGCCTCTTTTATTTATTCTGGCAATGAACTCTCTCAGCATCCATATTAACAAAGCAGTTTCAGAAAACAAAAGGCCTGTCAAGATTTGCAGGAGCAATTTCTTATCACACAACCTTTTTGTGGATGATGTGATTCTTTGTGCAATGCTTTGTAGGGATTCATGGATATGTTTAAATGACATTCTTGAAAGATTCCAAAGAGCCACAGGGCTTATTATTAATAAGTCGAAATCCACCCTCTTTCATAATGATTCCAACATGGATTTGGTGTTATGGATTGCAGCCTGGTTTGGTATAGAGACTAGATCGCTCAAGGATGGCCTTAAATATCTAGGCTTCCAGCTCAAAGCTAAAGGTTACTCTAAGAATGATTGGCATTGGCTAATAGAAAGATATTATAAAAAGATTTCAGCATGGGAAGCGGTCTTATCGCCAGTGACTGTCTACTGGGCTCACTTGTTCTACCTCCCAGCAAGCATCATTCACAAGATGAACAAGGTTTCAGCTAATTTTATCTGGGGCGGAAAGACAAAACAACAAAAAGTTCATACTGCCAAAATGGATAGTATCTCTCTACCCAAGTGCCTCGGTGGATGGGGACTTATGGATTTAAGGATCTTTGGCAGAGCGCTCCTATGTCGAACGCTATGGAGAGGTATCTATGGTGAAGGTCCTTGGAGTAACACTATTAAATTGAAATACTTGCAAGGTAAACATCTGTAATTTTGGTACAAATCAAGGTCGATTGGGATCAAGCATGGTTCTGCCATTTGGCTTAGTCTACGGAAGATTGAACAATACTTTTTAAAGAATCTAAAATGGAGGATTTATTTTGGCATCAGAATTCTAATTGGCATCGATCCCATTATGTGCGGTCACAATGACATTATCATTCCCGGGAATTTATTATCTTTTCTTCACAGGAGTGGTATCTTTACATGGGATAATCTCATTTATGTTTGGCATGGCTCTACCCCTATATGGAAGGACGCAAGCGACCTTTGCTTGCTCTATAATCTAGTCGTGTCTTGGAAATCCATCACAGATGTGCTTGGTAGCCGTGGGTTTCAATGCTTCAGGCTGGAGAATCATCTAACATGGTTCGTGCCAAACGCTCAACTGTCGGCATGGGTTAGAGAGTTATACTCTGACATGATCTATTCAAAGGCCTCCCCCTCATGTGAAAAGTTTCCTGTGGTATTCGTGAAGGCGGGATGTCCCCTGAAAATTATCTTCTTTGTGTCGCTGGTGTTCAACAACAAGAATTTGTCATGAGATAACTTAAGGAAAAGAAGCTGGCACGGTCCTGGCAGATGTTCGATGTGCGAATCCATCGAGGAGTCTAATCTCCACATGTTCTTCCAATCCAATTCCACATTGTTTATCTGGTATGATCTGGCTTATCTTTATGGTTTTCCTCACGTTGATTTGGTTTCTACCCATGCAGCATTCGAATGGTGGAGCAGGCAAAGAGGTCCACGACATTTTCTTATCTTAATTGTTCTATGGTGCGCCTGGAAATGGAGGAACTCAAAAATTTTCAAAGACTCAAGGGATCCCCTTAATTCCATTCTGCAAAACATTTTCGCCATGTGGAACATGATCTATGGAAGCAAGGATGGATGAGAACTCATGTCTTGTACATGATTTTTCTCTTCCTATTTTCTATTTTTATATGCCTCGATGGTTTATTTATGTTTTGGTTTTTTTTTGGTCCCAACTTTTGTTGTTGCTCCCACAATGCCATTTGTTTGTTTTGTTCCTAGTCATTTAGTATTATGTGTATTGATCTGGTTTTGATGCCGTATAACTGTCTCTTATGGACCTTTGAAGATGTATCTGCCCTGGATGCTTCCTATGGCTGATACATGGGCCACTTTTTGTATATTTTGATGCTTTTATGTTGACTCAATATAAAACAATGTTGCTTTTTCTCTCTGAAAAAAAAGTTTGGGTAATCTCCGAGGGAATTGGAAAGGCCGGTTAAAGTAGTCGATGCATGTGAATGTGGGGGTGGAGTCAAAAGTTACGAGGATTCCTCAAGAATATTGTAATTAAAATTTTTCTATTGCCTATTGTACGTTTTGTAGTATCTCTTGAAGCGATTGGAATAAATAATGTCTGAATTAGAAGTTTAGTGGTAACAGAAAAGCATAGGGCCTATTTACATAGGTTCGGTTCCATTAAATTAAACTGCCTGGTGTCACTAAACATTTTTTTATCGGTTATTTTAATTGGGGCGATGTTATTAAGTGGACACATTTATTTTATTTTAATTATAATAATTAAAAGTGTGTACGAAATTGTAAATTTATTTAAATAATAAATGTTTTTGTTGATACTAATTTTGTTAAAATTATAATTTTTGTTTAAAAAATTTAGATTTAAATTATTTAACAATATTTATTTATGTTAACATTTCTTTAAATAAGGAGAATTTTATCTTATCACAAAATATTATTTATTTACAAGTTATTTTGTATTATTTTTATTCTTATTAATTATTCAATACTCACGAATACTTTCACATTACTAAATAGTCCAAGGTATGTAAGCTCTGCAGCCAAAACCTAATCGCGACCATGTGGGAAAATTGGTGGGGAGGAATCAAGAAAGGCAAGGGTGAAGACAAGAGAGAGTAACAACAAAAGACAAGTCGGACAACTGAGAGCCATAGTCATGACAGAAGAGGTCAAGAGGGGAGAGAACCCCTCCTATCAGGATACAGGGCAGGGGAAGGACAAAACAGTCAGTTGGCAATGGAGAAACAGAATGTTGGTCCTGTTCTTAGACCAACATGGAAGGTGGGTAGAAGGGGAAAATGCCTTTCCATGTGCGGAGGAGAAGCCAAGGTTTGTAATCCCGCCAAATAAATTGAAAAGGTACAGAAGTTACATGAAGGATCATGCCCTCATCTATAAGTTCGTCGGGGTCTGGCAATCTGAAAAAGACCTTACTAGATGGATTCAGCGAAAATGGAAGCCCCAAGGATATATCGAGCTAAAGTTGGGAGCTAAAGGCTTCTTTAGGATAATCTTCTCTAACCTGCAAGATAAAGAAAACGTGTTTGAGAATGGCCCCTATTTTTACTATAATGCTGGTTATTTATGAGATATTAGGAAGAATGCTATAACTCCGATAAGGAAAAAAATTTAGCAGCTCCAGTATGGGTTAGACTATTTGGGTTACCTATGGACTTTTGGGGCCCGGAAACCTTAGAAGGGATAGGAAACACAATAGGGAGTTTTGTGAAAATAGCAGAAACTACGAAGAAATGAAGGTATACATTGTATGCCAGGATATGTGTGTACATGAACATTGCGAACCCAATCCCATATTCTGCGGAGCTAGAGTATCATGAAGAAGTTTGGCAGCAAAACCTAGACTATGAGCATATAATGTTTAGGTACCGCAGATGCCATGAAAATGGACACCTAGTTAAAGAATGTCCTATAAAAATGGAAGAAGAAGAGAGGAAAAGTAAGCATCAGAAGAGAAGGCCAACAGACCAGGAATGGTTCCAAGAGGTAAAGAGTTGAAGAAATGTAACAAAAGAAAACTCCAAAGAAGACAAGAAGGAACAACAAGCAAACCCAGGGAAATCAAATAGCTTTGATTTGAAATCCTACAGGAAGAAGGAGAAGACGAGGATCAAATCATGAAAAATCAGGAAGACAAAGAGACAGACAATAGTTCCAACAGTGAAAGATCCCACACCAAGAGGAAAGCCTCGAGTGATGTCCTTGACAAAGGCAAGGAACAGGTAGAACTAGCCTGAAATAATGGAGACAGAAATGGAGATAACCAGGGAAGACCTAAGTAAAGAAGAAGAAGTACTGAGAAAATTATTAAATGACCGGAGAAACTTGGACCAGTGATTTATCTCTGAAGACCAGAAAAGACTGTATGCGGAAACCTTCCAGCAATATATAGCCAAACAAGAAAAATGTAAAATAGTGCCTGAAGAACAACAAGAGAATCAGAAGGACAGTAGAACAAACTAGCAAGGGCAAGTGAAGGGTGCGAAAAAAAAAGAGGAAGGAAAAATATTAAAGACTCCGTACAACTAATGGGTGAAATGCTAGTGAACACAGGGAGAGTGGTTCCGCTTTTAGTAGTGTTCCAAAACCTAATCAAACCCCTCAATGATTTTGACATCCTCGAATATTAGAGGCTTGAACAGGAAAGGGAAGCAGAGATATTTAGCGGAATGATTGAGGAAATACAGACCACAAATTATGCTTATTCAAGAAACGAAAATTTCAGGTCAGAAGATGGAGGAAATACTCAATAAAATTAGTCCTAGATATGAGCAAGTAACCATAGACGCTAAAAAAAGTGCAGGAGGGATAGCAGTAATTTGGAACCCAACAAAAGTTCTAGCAGACTGGTGGATAGGAATTCCCACAATCCTAACCAGCAGATTCAGACTCATAGGGCAAAGTGAATGGTTTGTAGCGTCAACAGTCTACAGGCCCCACACCTCGGTAGATAGAGGCCTATTCCTCAATCACATGCAAAAGCTAAGGAATATGCACCAAGAATAGAGGTGGATTATTGCAGGAGACTTCAATATGACCACAGCTAAAAAGGAGAATAAAGGAGGAATAAGGAAGGAAGACCCGAAGATGGAAAGATTTAGAGATGTACAAACAGACTTAAGTCTGGTAGACATACCAACCATAAATGGGAACATCACCTGGAATGATAGAAGAGGTGGGAACAAACACATAGCATCAGGATTAGATAGATTCTTAGTCTCTGAACATATAATAGGTATGGACATCTTCTATGAAGCCTCCATCCTCCCTTCTATAGGGTCAAACCACTGGCCTATTAAACTGGAGATTGCTATGAACAATCAGAATAAAAAGAGACCATTTTGTTTTGAGTCGTTTTGGCTAAGAGATCCAGAATTCTTACCCAAAGTAAAAATCCTCGTGGCAAGAGAGTAAAATGGGAGTGGAAGGTAGAAACAAAATGCACACGTTCCAAATTAGACACAAATACATAAAGGGCAAAATAAAGAAATGGAATAGAGAGGAATTTGGCAACATTCAAAAAGAGAAAGGGAAACTATAGTCTAGAATGAGAGGAATTCAACAACAAATCATAAAAGGAGGAAGAAGTGAGGAGCTGATAGAGGAGGAAGGAAGGATAATTAAGCAATTAGAGGAAAGATGAAAGAGAGAACAAATACCGTGGAAACAAAAATCATGAGTCCACTGGTTGAAAAAAGGGGAGAAGAGTTCCAAATTTTTTCACAAAGAAATGCTGAACCACAAACAACATAATAGAATATTTTCAGTAAAAGATAGTCAGAGAAACAGAATACTGCAACAGGAAGAAATGGAAAATCTTCTGGTGGATTATTTCAAAGGTATCCTAACAGAACCAAGCATTAGCAGGGAGGAGGAAATAGCTAGTGAATGTCAACATATACCGAAAAAAGTAACCAGAGAACAAAATCTCGCTTTACTTAGGGTAATAACGAAAGAAGAAGTGGAGGAAGTGATTAACAGAGTGGTGCAGAATAAGGCCCCGGGGCTTGATAGTTTTACCATTGAATTTTAACAAGCCTCCTGGAGTTTTATGAGTAAAGACCTGGTGGATCTAGTGGAAGAATCAAGGTGTACAAAGCGTATGCATCTAGCCCTTAATGCCACCTTCCTGGCATTAATTCCAAAGACTGGAAACACGGATGAACCCCATGGATTCAGACAAATATCTTTATGTAATGTAGTGTACAAAATATTGGCTACAATTATGGTGAATAGACAAGCCAATTTTGCCCAACCTCATTGCTCAGGAACAAACTGGTTTTGTAAAAGAAAGGCATATAATAGATGGAATAGTAGTCGCTCAAGAGGTAATCCACTCTCTGAAAAATTCTCGAAACAAAGGTATGTTAATCAAATTGGATCTCCGAAAGGCTTATGATCGCCTTAGTTGAGCGTACCTGGAAGGCATTCTAAAAGCTCATGGATTTGATGAGAGATGGGTGAAATGGATATTGTTAGTGGTGAGCACATCGGTGATGTCAGTTATGTTGAATGGAACCCCGTCTGAAGCATTTAACCCTTCAAGAGGACTTTGACAGGGAGATCCCAAGTCCCCGTTTCTTTTCATTCTAGTAGCAGAAGGACTGGGCAGGCTCGTGAAAGAGAAATTAGCCAGGGAAGAGCTAAAGGGACTGAGAATTTGTGGGAATGAACTTCCCATAACAAACCAACAATTCTTGGATGACGTAACGTTTTATGGCCAGGCCTCCCTTAAGGAAGCCCAACAGATCTTAAAAATTCTCCCTGAGTTCACTCAAGCATCTAGCACAAAGATCAATAATGAGAAATGAGAAATATTTTTGTTTAATACATAGGTAGCGTCCCAAAGATTTCTGGCTAGAACAATGGGATTCAGAATAGGAAATTTCCCAACGAAGTATCTGGGAATCATGCTCAATAAGCACCAATACATGGTAGCTAACTGGGGACCCATAATAAGTAAGATCGGGAAAAATATAAAAAACTGGACATTCCAGTCTTTGAACACCCCCAGTCAGATAATTCTTCTAAAAGCAGTAATACAATCCATTCCAATATATCAGATATCTAGCCAAACCGTCCCCAAATATATTTGTCAAAAACTAGTAGCCATGTTCAAGAAATTTTTATGGCAAGGAACCAGTAAAACAAGAAAATGGGCTTTACACTCTTCGGAATGGCTAAGAAAACCAACAAAAGATGGAGGATTACTCTCTGGGTTCCTGCTTTGGAACATATGGAAGGAAAGGAAAAGTGTGATCTTCAAAGAAGAGAAGTGAACCCCAACAGAAATATGGAAACAAACAATCAAGAATATGAGAGAAATAATTTTAATGGAACGATGGAAAGAAGAGGTGTAGAAGGTCATACAAACAGAGGAGAAGATTTTGCAGTGGCTACAACTAACTCAAAACATGCTAGACAACTACCAAAGTAAAAACCAATTCAGAGAGGTTGAAGAAATAAAACAGTACAGACATCCACCACAAGGACTTGCAAAACTAAATTTCGACAGGGCGACAAAAAACAACCCGAGTGAAGCAGGAATGGGGGGGTTTTAAGAATGACAGAGGAAAAAATTTGAGAATTTTCTCGATGGACTATGGGGAGGCAACCAATAATGAAGCAGAACTACATACACTGAAGCATGGCCTTGAAATCATGATTCAGGAAAAGTTTCTGAGCCTCCAAATTGAAGATGACTCAAAACTGGTGGTGGATATGGTAAAGCAATTGCAACAGAAGAAACCAGGGGAAAAAATAAGCAGGAGTTGGTGAATAGCGTGGCTAATCAATGAAATAGGGAAACTAATCACCAAAATAGACTATCTGATCCCCACCCATGTAAGACGATTAGGCAAACAACCGGCAGACTGGTTAGCGAATTGGGGAAGTCGAAACAAGGGAAAGTCCATAGACAGTGGAGGAATGGAGCTCCTGCTCCTGAAGGAGAGAGAGCATTTGCAGAAACTTCTCGACGTTGAGAATGGTGGCAATAGCAATCCCGAGGAGAATGGTCAGGAAAATTTAGTAAGTGGCAGATGTGGGGAAAAAACACAACAGGTGACGATAGATAGGATACTCATGAGAAAGGATAGGGGTGGTGCAGATGACGGAGGAGGGTAGCTGAGGGGGTAGGCCAGGATAGGATTACCCGAAGGGGAAGAGGAGAGAACCGAGGCACAATTAACAATGGAAATGGAGGGAACATGGGGAGTCGGGACAAGAGGCCCATAAGGAATGGCAACTGGCAATGGTAGAATAGAAAGGGTATGGCAGGAGCAGCCAGGAGAATGTGGGAGTTATGATGAGTAAATGTGGACAGAATGGTCGAGACAAATCTCGAGAAAAGGACTCGGGGAAGAAAGCCGAGAAAGGAAAAGGATAGACGGAGGTATGGATGGAAAGATGGAGGGGATTACATAAACAAGGGCCTGAGGTGGCATCAAGATTTTTCATCGAGCAGAGCATGAAGCAGGAGGGAACGACGAAAGGTGGTAGAAAGGCACAGAGTTTAGACAAAAGCTCCGGTACTAGCGAGGAAAGGTGGTATGTAAATTCATTCTCCTATTCTGTAGTTCTAGAGATAGATAGACGTAGGAGTTTCTGTAATTATTCAGAAGTGTCCATGAAACCGAAGTCGAAAGGTAGACATAGTCTGATAATAGGAATTCCCAAATACGGGAAGAAACGTCTTTACTCTAGTAGATATGCTGGTGTCCCAGGAAGAAAGAATTATGGCCCTCAGAGGAAGGAAAAACCTAATCCCAGGAAATATTGCTGGGTGGGGAGGGGTAAAAACTCGAGAAGAATAGGGAAACTTGCTTGTAGAAGGAAACCTGCCCCTATTTGTCTTATAGGCAAATCAAGGAAGGCCAAGTGTAGAAATCCATCGGAAAAGAGGTGTGAAAGCAATTTCCCCCGACTGCCGGAGAGAAGAGTTGATATGTCTAATTACATAGAAAACCAACAAGAGGGGTATGGAGGGAAGTATAGATTACCAGAGAGTGGAGGAAAGGAAAGGGGCCGAATTTTAGGTCAGGCCGTGGAATGGTCCAGGCCATCTCAACATATGCAAACTTGGGATAACCAGATTAATGCAAAGGGGTAAGTGAATGGTTTAAATTACAAATTCTCAACAGATTTACTGATTTTTGGTCTCATATCTTGATAGGTAAGAAAGACACAATCAAGAAAAGTCTCTAGGCAAGCAACAAGATGGCTCCGAGGAAAGACAAACAAGTTCGGACCCAGGAAGAAGGATTGAGCAGTAATCTGAAATGGAGAAGAAGGAAATCAGAGGCTGAGCAAAGGATGTATATGATAAATGCTTACATGGTCAGGAATTCCCTAGAAATCTAGGAACAGATAAATGGTTGGGAATAGGAGCTGAGATTCATCAGCTCAAACTAGGAGATTCCTCGAGGTGAATGGGAGGATTTAGTACCAGATCCAGGTAATACACGGAGTGGAAACTCTTTGTTCAATAAGTTGATCCAACATTATTGGATAATGAAGCACGTGGTAGCCCGTGTTATGGAAATGAATCAGGCAGTCCTGGAGGAAGAAGGGAAGGAAAAGAGGCAGCGGGATGAGTAGTTAAGGAATTAGACATAGGAAGAATTGGAAAATATAAAGTCTACGCTCCTTAAGGAAATTACTGAGGTTCAGATCTAGGCCTCTCGCAATAATCTCATATTGGGGAAAATGGAACAAACGCCGAGGGAGATGAAATGGGTAATGGAGCAAAAAAACGAGACTCTTGGTACAAGCACCATGGCACCTACCCCGGTTATTTTCTCAGATGAGGACTGATGAAGCATGTTTCTTGGATAGTTTTTTGAAGTATTGTAGTAAAAGAACTGTTTTTCAGATTTATTATCATAGAATAAAAGATAGAATAATTAGTAGAGCTCAAAAAGAGCAGATATGATATTACCAAGGAGATGAACATTTTCGAATTTTGGTTTGGATATAATGCAGACAGGTGGTTGCCTGGTTTCCTTCAGGAAGGTTAACCACCTCGAACATATGAAGGATGGATGAAAATTTTGATTTCGTAATATAGAAACTAGCACTGCCAAAATTCAAAAAAAAAAAAAAAAAAAAATATTCAATACTCACGACTCTTCTTTAAGTATATCAATATAGTTTATTTTTTTAGTAAATATTTACTCAAGATTTGACATTTTGCTTCTTCTATCAACAAAAGTGGAACTATCGAACTTAGACAAAAGTGGAACTATCAAACTTAGACAAATTAAGTATATCAATATTTTAGACCATTTTTTAGTAAAGGTTCACTCAAGATTTGACATTTTGTTTGTCCTATCAACAAAAGTGGAACAATCCAACTTGGACAAATTAAGTATATCAATATTTTTGACATTTTTTTATTAAAGGTTCATTCAATATTTAACATTTTGCTTCTCTTATCAACAACAAAACAAGAAGTACCAAGGAACTACCAAACTTGGATAAACAAGCAAGGAGAAAAATTTATTAGAGCAGTTCCTAATGAAATAATTAATAAATGATAAAGATAAATTAATTTGTCAAATAGAGCAATTATTGAAGTAGAAAATTGCTCTTAACAATAGAGTTTTCTCAAAAATAATTCAAATAATCATGATTGAATACTTATTCTATTAAAAATAAGAACTTTTATATTTATTCATTTCATTTTTCTAAATCTTCTTCTTTTTCCTTTACATACTTTACACTTTAAACCATTACTAATTATTTATTTTTTTTTTTTATCTATTTCTTTATTTATTGACCAACACCCTTATTCTTAAGATATAGCTTGCTTATTGAGTTAAAATTTTATAATTCTTTATATGATAATCGACACCACATCTTATGTAGGAAGGTATAAAATGAGTTGATGTACGGAATTGTGACATTTTATGAAA